>VZRO01007262.1:110358-126982 GCA_013397915.1 Daphoenositta chrysoptera | reverse complement strand
TTTTTTTTTTTTTTTGTTATTCTTTATGAATTAAACCTGTCTGGGTGACAGACAGGAAGGTGCACCTTGAGATGTAGATTCCTTTCCAGGAGTCTACCCTGGACATCCTGTGTGACCTTGAGCCAAGTGTTTAATCTCTCTGCATTGCTGTGCTGTTTGTAAAATGTAGATAACAATTCCTCCTTTCTTCTGTCCGCAGCCCTGCCTGCTTAGCCTGTAAGCCCCTCGGGGAACAGACTGTTGCTTACCCTGAGTGCCCTTCCTCCCAGATCAGGGCCTTGGCTTTGGCTATGACCAGAATGTTTAAAATAGCAAAATAATACTTACTGCTCCTTATTTTTACATGCAGATATTGACTTTTCATACAGTTTAATTTCAACAGTTTTTTTTTCCTTTGGGTGAGTCTATAGATGTTTGCCTGACTGACTCACCTGTCTACCATGAGAATTGGCATGACTCAAGCCTACTACTGGCCTTTCACAGCTCCTGCTTTCTCCTGTGGCCTCTTCTCTTCCTGGGTAGGGTTGCTGACAACTTCCATTACACTCAGGTAACAATGACTTTGGATATATAAATAATCTGAGTACGTGCAATAGTTCTTATGTATCTAGAACACATGAGACCTGCTGTACATCTGCAAACTAAATTATACTTGTCTGGAGAGCCCAGTTTGTGCTGAATATTGGAGGGACCATACGTGAACTTATCAATGGCAGGGCACACACACCACAGGATCTGACACTGCACTGTTAATTCCTGAAGAAGTGTGAATCCAATGTGTCCAGGATGCATTGAATTTCCTGCATCTGCTTAACTCAGCTGTGTTTGAGCAGTAAACCAGAGGCTGGTAACTGGTGAGTTTATAAAACCATTTAACAGCTCTAAACCTGATCTCTGATGTACCTTCACACTTCACTTCATATATGTATATGAAACACCTCAGTAAAATCAGTGAGCCATATTCATGCATAAAGTTTCAGTTGTGGCTTGGGGTCAATAGGAGCATGTGGGTGTGTTACATTTGCTCTGAAAATTTTTCTTGGATAAGCTCTCTAAGGATTTTTAGGAAGGGTGAGATATTTGGATTTTTCTGGATCCTGGCCTAAGTCCTGACAAGATGGATGGTGACATACTTTGCCATGCCATCAATGATTGTGTTCTGGGGACATGCTAAGAAATAGTTCTGTGCGCCAAAGGAAGGAGTATGAAAATTTGAAGTGCTCTTATTGAATGGAAGTGGTTCCATGACTTAGGTAATTTGATTTCACTTTAGCCTTTTGAGAGTCCAATTTTTTTTTTTTTTTTTTTTTTTTTTTTTTTATGAAGGCCCTAGGTTATTTCATTTAACATAGGTGTAGGGAAAAGAATCAGATCTAATATTACTGAAATAAAAATCCAATGTCTACTAGAACCTTTCTGGAATATTGAGGTCATACCTGGATATGCTTTGATTCACATAAGAATGAGACAGTCATTTTTATGTACCTCCTCCATATCTCATGCTGTTACACCTGTTGGAAGTACTGGAAGGTCCAATTGTTTATTTCCAGGTCACTCAACTCATGAATTTAGAAAATTAGGATCTTTTTTTAAGAGTCCACTGCCTATGAACCAGGCATCACAGTCCTTAGGTCAGATGCCAGCTGGGAATAATGGGGAGAGCTCATACAGGTTCCAATTCAACCCAGGAAATTGGTACCAGAAAGAGAGGCAGCACAATATCCACAGGCTGTAGCACAATGATTTCATTGATGTCTTTGAGCACTGTTTCTTCCATGGATTAGTGACTTGATCTAGTGCAAAAGCCAATTTGCTTAATGTATTTCATAGGCAGAACAGAACCAGACTTTCTTGAGGGAGAAAAGAAATCAATTCCTATCCTTGGTGGTTTCCCTATCTCTGCATGCATGCAAAGTGGGACAGGATGAACACCATTGCCTTACATGTCACAGGTTAACACTAAACAGGATGGACCTGGTGCTCAGAGATATTTTTATTTACTGTAAATTATTTTAGAGGGTTGAGGGTGGCTTTGGCAGTGCAAAGACTACTTGTGTGCCCAGGTGCTATTCTGCGATGAGCATAGATGTACATACATGTATCAGAGCTCAGTAACATATATATCAGGTGCCTTATCAACATTTCCAGAGTCCCCAGAACTATGCAAAAGATAGAAATAAAAGTGTAGTGATGGTGGTGTGTTTTTTTGACTGAGAAAATAACAGTTCTTCAATACCAACAGAGCAGTATTAAACAATCATTTGTCTTTATTTGATTACATAGACCTTACTGTAAAAATACAGAACCCATAGGCTCCAAAAGGATAGCTGGATGAGGTGATTTTTCCTTGAATTAGTCTTGAAAAGAAAATTGTTTATTCATTCATTTTGTACATAAAAATATTCGACATTCTTGGTATGTTCAGGAAAAAGAAGAGCTAAATATATCAGAGCATTAGATTTTTCCTTTGGTCAAAAAGTTTTTATTGTTATTTAGTGTATAACACAAACCGAGAACTTTATTCTCCTGTTGCTGGAGTTACAGTTCATGTTGCTTTTTTCCCAACAAAATAGGCTTGGTGACCTTTAGTTCCAGTATCTGAGGCTGTCAGCTTTGTCAGAAAAGATTTGTACTCAAATTGTGATAAGAACTGGACTCTCATAGATTCACTTGCAAAATCTTTCCCAGAAATATTCTTCTCTCAGTAAGAATTAGAAGTCAAGCTACCATGCACACTGCAAAGAGAAATTAAGTTTCCCATGCTGAGACCTGATGAGTGACTGACTATATGATCACTAGTACAGAAATTCACCAAAGTCACCTAATATTCCATTTAGTTTGCAACAATTACCAGTTCTTGGCAGGAGTCTTGTGAGCAGCCTTCATTTATTATAGTCAAGGTCACTAACAGTGCACTCATTGTGCATCACCAAAATTTTTCAAGTAATATAGCTGCCATGATTTTGGTGTCTCTTCTGGAGTGAAAAGCATGTTGCTGTAAAGTGCTTTACACTAAACCCATTTTCCCTGTCCTCATTTTATTCTTCTGTATTCAAAGATGTGTCTGTATTCCTAAATAATTCTTTTCACTCTACAGTGTTTGCACCTTTCAGGCATTTGTGTGCTTATGTCTCCATGTTTAGGAGTCCTGGCCCTTCAGGCAAGATTTTCTGGTTTTGCTACAGAAATTCAGTGAAGCAAAACCTGGCAGCTTTGCACACTTCTGCACATGTACAGTACTGTAGGTCTTCTGTAGTGTAGCTGTAGGTTTTACCTTGTACAATATCATAGCTTTCATAGTAACTTTCATTGCTTTTGGCATATTCATGTTCAATATTCTTCATGAACTATTTATCTAACCTACCAAGGAATACGTCATGTGACAAACTACATTTTAGTCTATTTTTTTCCTGTAAACTTGTCAAATATACTTGCTTTTCTAAGTACTGTCTGTCTCTAAAGTGATAAAATGAATTATGCTTATCAGTTTTTCTGATTTGTTTTTATTCTTTTTAAAGATAAAACTAAGAGGGGAAGAAAAAAAATTCCTTATTTTATTCCAGTAAAACATTTTTCAAAATTGCATTCATCAACTCACTTGTAAAAGAACCCTGTGCTTCTAGAAGGAAGGTCCCAGAAAGTGCTGGAGAGCTTTATATCCCTACAGTACACCCATCTCAGCACACATGGATTCCTGTGTGTATTTTCATTTCTCATGACTGAGCTACATCTCCACCATTTGTAGGTCTGAACCCAAGTTAACCCAGAGGTACACTTCTGTGATTTTGTCATGTGTTCATTAAAAAAAAATAAAGACAACGGGTAGAAAAAAAGATTTGAAGATTCTGATATTAAGGAGAGTTGTAAAGAAAAATCTGTTGATGTAATTAGTTCAGCAAATGCTGAAATGCTGGCTAGTAAGAGTATACTCTGTTTACTTTTGATATGAATACTGCAGCATTAGCACCTCTGGCATACTAAGCCAATTTGTATTCTTTGCAATCTAATGCTTCATCAGGTTTGTATTACATGTGAGTAACTCTAGCGTTCAGCTCCCTAGAAATCGCCAGAGTTAATTAAACTAATCAGTCTCGTCCGGATTCCTGTATTAAACTGTACTGTTATCATCCCCCAATGAATGTGCAAGAGACTCCACTGAAGATAGCTGTGGAATAACTTGCCTGTAGAGACAAGATATTCTGAATCTTCCAATGTAGCAGGTACGTCTTATGCTTTTTAATAGGAGAGTTTAAACTGTATAGAATAAAGTCATTTTTTGCTCTGTCCTTTTATACGTAATGCTGAGCTTCTGCTCTCTACAGTATCATATGCCAATAAAGTTCATAGCCTAATTATGCGTAACTTGAAAGGAAATTTCTTTTTCTCAATTTTTGGTTTGTTTTTTTTAATGTAATGACTCCTTCCCCTGTGTTATCAAAAAGAATGAAAAGAAGAGATTGGTATAATTTCCCTCTGAAGTTTATTTCCATATTTTTATCACATAACTTGTCTTTATCATAACTGCATTTCCATTCTGAAGCTCATTAGTGTAGTCTTTTCATTGAGTCTGCTTTTGCGGTCTATGATCTTGATGGTACATTTTGTTTTTTCTGGATTATAAAAAGTCACCTTTAAGTAATTGATTTTCAGTTAGGAATGTTTGAATCAGATGAGATTATTACTTAATTTTTTTGCAAGCAAAAATAAATTACAATTTCATTTACTACTTTGATTAACAAGGATTAGCTAGACATCTGTAGAAAATCTATAGCATTCAAAGTTTATTTTTTTATCATCAGCATAAACTTAGCAACTCTCATGCTTACAACTTTGATACTTGCTGTAGATTTTTCAGATAACCCTGTGAAATAAAAATTACACGTGCAATGCTCTCTCAGACAGCTGAAGGTCAAAACTTCTGTGCTGTCTCTCCTGAAGTTGATGAGGCTTTTGAGGTGAGCCAGATTAGCCTTTTTTTTTTTGAGTACCTAAGGATGTATAAAACAAGTTTTAAAATAAATCAAGTGTTTATTTTTATCAGGTCTACATATCATTCTGTCATTGTGATTATCACTGTTAATTATTCACTGATAGAGTCCAAGGCACTGGTAAGGAATTCCAAAGCATTACTCGTGTGTGAAGCTGGCTCCTGCTATGAGTAGTGTGTGTCCACCCACATGTACACATTCAGATGCAGTTTTTGGTCACAGGAATATTATTGTGTGATGCAAAAACATCATCTGGGGTTCAACCACAGCGTACTGACTCTGTGTACACACCTTTGGAGTACTCTCTACTCTTTGTGATAAACATTTACACTGAGAACGCCAATATTTTTCTTTCCTTCAGGTCTACAAGAACTGACAGTGTGGTCTGAGGCTGTTTTCAACTCTTTGTCTAGTACAATTTTTTTTTTCCACATCGATGTTGCTCTCATGTTCAAGTTAAATCATACTTTCATTTTTGTAAATAACAAGAAGAATATAATGAAGTGCAAAATGGGAAAAAAGCATTGCTCATTGTGTCATTTTCCAAGCTGCAGAAGCACATTTGACTTTAGACATTGAATGGACGTGTTCTGCATCCTGGCCTCCATGGTGCTGCAGCAGTTTAGTCGAGACTTTAGGAGTCCAGCGTTCTCAGATTTTCACAGAGGACACCTTCACCTACTCAAAACCATGGTTATGCCATTTCTGTAGGCATATACATTGTGAGAGATGGTAAGAGCAAGGAACCTGAATTTCTTGGTATGAATCTCTGGCTTCCAGCAGGTTGGCAATATGAAAACCTGTACTACTACTTGCATGTGTGTAGCTACAACTTCAACCCTTAAGCTCTTGCTGGTTCTCTGAATCATCATCTTGATGCATGAATACACACCTTTTTCTCCTTCTGTGTGAGAAAATGTCAGCTGTGTGTCAGGGGTTTGCCAAATACACTCTACTTTTTACTTGGACTTTTTCTCAGGAAGAGGCGCACCTGAAGCCATAGCTCCACAAGAGGGTATAGCAGCTTCTGATGGGGGGATTCATGTATGGAGGAGGGGAGTGTGGAAAGGCTTGAGAACTTCTGTCACTATGGGATGATTGGGTTGTCCATAACCTGCAGGGGCACACCATAATTAGGCTGGAAAGAGTTTAAATTTCTTCATCCAGACTCCCTTTTATATCTATTTTCTTTGCCTCCATCTGCCTTTTTCTGAGGTTTGTTTTTCTTGTTTCTTATGCCTAAGTTTCCCACTCTCTGTTGGATTTCAGCCAAAGCAGGCTTTTATAGGCTGGGAAGAACTTTTCCCACATTACAGACTGGCATCTAGTGGGTGCATATTAGTTGCCTTCCTAGGAGCACATGGGAAGCCTGTCTAAAGAGGGGATGTTATTTTATTGGAGGTTCTTTATTGCAATCATAGAGTTGATGATTCTAAGAAGCTAATTGAGGTAGTTATAATTAATGATGCTTCCCGTCCCTCATAAATATTTTGCCTCTCCTTATGCATAATGTCTGTGGTTTTAATATTTTTTAATTGCTTTCTGACAGTTCCTGGCTATCAACTTTTATTTCATTTAAGTGTTTCAACATTACAGCTGTCCATTTCTTTCATTGCCTTATGGCTTTTGTTGCTGAAGCCAGCATTATACTGTTCCAGAAATGTCCTCTTATAGTTTATATCACCACCTCTGTAAAGAGGCTCTTAAAATCTTGGCTTTCAGATGGCTTTTGGGCAGCCTTTTCTAAGGCCTCTCTATTTCTACCAAAACTGAGTCTATCACCTTGGCTTGCTGGGTTCCTCTTTACTTTAACAAAGCTCAAACTTTTGTGCTATTTGTAAAACATCAAAACGAAGTGCAAGCGGACTGCTTCGTATTCAATCACCATTCTTTCACCCTCTTGGCTTAAGCAACCCTAGAAGAAGTTAGAATCTCCTAACAGCACAGCTCCTGAGAACATTAGCACACAGGAAAAGTGTCTATGGTGTCAAAGTGTCCTTCTTATACAGGAATATCAGTAAAAGCATTTGCTCCTGTGCTTTTCCTCTACTGTGGAGAGCTACTCACTGAGATTACATTTCAGAGACTTTTAAAAATACTTAGATATCTTTGGATGTTTATTGCTGTCTTTTGCTGTTGCCACTGTTTTTATGTCCCCATTTAAAAGGAGATATGATAAAAAGCAACAAAATCAGATGCATGTGCTGGACACATGAAAGCCATTGGTTTTACTTTATTTTACCAAAGGTGATGGCAGGAAAATTATTTAAAATTCTGTTGTCCACACAGTAGATTTTTTTTTTTTTATTGGTGACTTAACTGGGATTTTTTTCTTTTTAATGCTGCTATAAAAAATATGGACACAAAACTCTTCCACAGACAGGTTTCTAGTGAGGAACTATGTTGTGTGAGCAATAAGCTACAGCATTTACAACTCTAACTTGCACAACTTGATGTACATTCATAACTAGAAGGTTCTGTAAGAATTTAGCTTTTGTTTTCTATAACCCTTAGTTTTATGTCACCAAGATCATTAAATTTATAACATTAATTCCATATGTTGAAAATGTTGGCAGAAAATACAGTACCTTAAATCCCATAGAAAAAATATGATACAGTTAATCCATAAACTTCTTTAACTTTCATCTTCTAAACTGAGGAAAAGTCCAATAGTACTCAAGTGATTTTACCAGACCCTATTTTTATTGCTATTCACACTGCAGTTCCAGGGAAATAGTACATATTTCTAGGAAGCACTTATTACCAGTTTCAAAGAAATTTTTTTTTAAACCTTGAAGGATTTGAATATTGATTCTATAAAGACAAACAAAGCACCAGGATACCAAATACAACCAATGAACTATTTCTGACAGCTGATAATTTGCTTGCTGATGAAAAGGTTTAACTCACTGCAGCATCCTTCCTTAGGTGAATGACTTTATGCTCTTAAGTAGTGCTTTGCTTAAAGAACATTTTTTGACTGTTTCCCGGGTACACATCTTAATGATGGAAACTGTTGGCACTTCTTACCTCTAACATTTAGGTGGAAGAGCTGGTAAAATTTGGCCTTGTCTTCACCTTGGATATTGCTTGTGACTTGATCTGCATGTACGTGGAGTCATACACTGCCAGTATTATTGGCACGTCAAATCAGAGGAAAGGGATGTCATGGGCTTTCTAACCCATGCTGCCTAAGTGAGCATCCAGAAGGTTATGCCGAAGAAAATACATGCTGCAATGTCCAGAAAATGTAGTCTGACTCACTGGTGAACCTGTTGTTTCCTTTTTCAGATCCTTGGGGTGGGAAGTGGAGGACAAACGTCCACAGATTTTTTTGCCAGAGAAGGGCTTCCAAGCCCTGTCCAGAGATAATGCCTGGTCTGAGCTAGGAAGATGTCCCTGCATTCACCAGAACTCCTTATCTTCTTTTCTCCTTTGCCTAGATATAAAATAGAGCTTTCCACAAACATATGGGATAGACCTGTACATAGGACTGTACACTATTTTTACTTTTTTTCTGGGCTAAGAGGTCAAGTGCCTACATTTTCCCTTGATGTTTTGAAACACACATTTTTCATCTGTATTTGTTTCTAGATAGGTCAAATTTATACAACAATAACAATTCAAACAGCACAGGTTTTGAAAAAATGTAAAGGTTTTATATTAGGTCCACCTGTAAGTGGAAAATACATTGGTTTGTACATTTTCAATGAATCAATTTTCCGAAGTAAAAAAAGCAAAGTGCAGATCTGGAGGTTTCTGAAACTTGTTGTGAAAATTCTGAACAGCCCTGTGTAACAGTAACTTCAACTTGACACAGGCCAGTTGTTCTGGTTCTTTATTTCAGGCTTCTTTATTACATGCACCTGTTTCAACTAACTCGTAGCTGTTTCTGAAACTCCTGACTGGCCTGCAGCCAGGAGGCTCTGCGTGTTCCCACAGTTAATATGATCTAGGTCTTTAGAGGGTTCATGGGGTTGTGGGTAATATGAAAGTCCAGACTGATAGAAGCTTTCCTCTTCCCTCTGCTTGACAGTAGATTTGCCTATTTACTTCTGGTCTCACTACCAAAAATTTTGGGAGAAGAGGTTGTTCTTTGAAACCCTCTTCTGCACAGGTTGCACTTAAAGTTCATGAGTTCAGGGGAGTTTTGCACAGTTTTGGGTTTCATAACAACCAGTTTATGCCATTCTGGACTAATCCTCTCTGTCCAGTTCCACAGTAAAAAATGTGGGTCTCTAATGACACCAAAAAATAAAAATAACCAACTAACAATAAGTGCATTATGCAGTTGGATGTTAATGTAAAGATGCATTTTCAATTTGCTGTTTCATGTTGGTTCTGGCTAAGATTAGGTAAAGTAAAGCTTTAATAAGAAAATATGATATGGTCACCTTATTTCTGGGAAAAAATAGCCTTTGTGTGAGAGTGCTCTGTGGCTGTGAAGAGAGGAATAGGGCAACAAGCTCTCTGGAGAAGGGTTTGCCCATGGACTTGCATTCTCCACAACTGGTTACCATGCTTTTGTTTGCAACAGCCACATGCAAAAGCATGCCTCCCTCTCTAGCAGCAACCTACAGTTTCAGCATCCCCTCAAAAACAAAAATTGGGACAAACCTTCATTAAATTAATTATTAAACCATATTCGCATAAATTCCTTTTAACAGAAAAACATTAAGAATCTGTTTCACCTTTTTCTAGACCTTTTTTTTTTTTTTCCCCAAAGTCACAAAGGACATATATTTTCGTGTGTCTCAGGAATATTTTTCAGAAAACTCAGCACATTAGAAAGTAGCTGCACACATTTTATATGATTTTTTAGAGGATTTGCTCTTTGATAGCAATGGAGATATCAATCAAAAGGAGCAGACAGACTTTAACTGCAGGCATGAAGGGAAGCACTTAACAGGGTATTTTTCCATTCTGTAGCTCTGTGGTTGCATGAAAGCAAAATGTGATACTTGGTGAGATCAGAAAATCAGAACCTGAATCAATAATACTGCAGTTGCTTCAGGGGGGGGGGGCAGTTTAAAGAAATAGCACTAAATTGAGATTTAATGGAGTTAAAGGAGATAAACTGCATTGTAGTTATAAGAAGAGGCTATTTTATTGTTAGTAAGCATCCTTTACTAATCATTTAGGAGAAACAGATAGATTCTATATAAGTGTAAATGCTGAAACATTTCTAAATGCTATAAAACAGTTACTTAGGAAAAAATAGATTTCTCTAAACCTCTCTAAAATAGATTTCTCTAAAGATTACTCTAAAGTAAAGTTAATTTACTTACTGAATTCTACAAGTAATGAGGAATGCACATGGCTGGAAAAAAGAGGGTGGGCAGAGGAAGAGAGTAAAAATTTCTAGAAGTGAAATTCAATTTTACTTTTGCATTAAAAGCCTTATTATCTAATTCTTTGACCACCTCTATGCAGAAATCAGGTTAGTGGGGGAAAAAGGGCTATATTTTGATCTTCACAAGCAGTCAACTGGAGATGTGTCCCGCCAGACTGTTGGGAACACCTGATTCACTCAAGGTACAAATGGCCTTTGACACAAGAAGACCCACTCCTTGCTGTGGGTCACCCTCTGCCAGACAAGCTGGTGGAACAGGTTTCACTTTGCTTCCTCTTCTGATCACCATTCACAGGGTTTTAAATGGGAAGCTGGGTTTGATGTTAAGACGATGAGGAGTGAGAGTGGTGTCCCCTTTTGCCAGCTCTGGCTGTGGGAGACCAATAACCAACAGCTTCAGGCCAGAGCAACTCCTCAGTGAGTCACTGCTGGAGAGGCTTGGTAAGACCAGACAAACCAGCCAGAGAAGTGTTACTTGTGGTCACTGGTTTCTGCCAAAGATTTGCTGAGATCCTGGGACCTTAACCTCTGTTAACTCTGCAGACAGCAGTGTGTGCAGAGGATGGAATTTTCTTCCCCATCCCTCCCAGCTATCTTCCTATCCGTGTGATCTTTTCACATTTTGTTACCCTCTGCTTTACCTAGACAGACTAATCCCTCCTCCCACAGTCTACACATCCATTTGGTTACAGTATTTCCCCACTGGTCCCCTCACCCTCCCCTCCCCTTTCAGTTTTTCTTTTGTTTTTCTCCCCAAGCAATTTCCATTTTTCTCTACCCAGACCTCCTTTTGTCAACCTATCCTGATCCTCATAATAATGGAAACTAAAGCACTAAAGGTTTGTTTAGCACTTGCAGACCTTTAGCATTTAGCATCCCATATTCAAGATCATCCTTGAAAAATTAATTGTGCTTTTCTCTGTATTTTAGGAGCAGATCTTTTGTTTAGGATGCTGAAGAAATGCAAGAGCTGTAGGTTTTTTCTTTACTTCTGTATTTGTGAGACCCTTCTATTTATCAACAAAGGATAACATGAGGTTACTAGATTGAAAACTACAGGAAATAATATTTACATAAAAGGAAAAATGTTTCCATCAATAGTAGGAATAATAGAGAAATACAGTTTGAATTACAATATTATCTTTTTCCTGAACTTTCTGGTGACAATTTTGTTTTAAGACCTTATGATAATGATGAGGCACTATCAGGTTTTAAAGTGTGAAGAAAAGGAGCTATGTGAACCCAGTGATCAATAATAAATTACTAAACTGTATTCCAAATGAGCTGAAATATTAAATGACTAGTGGACTAGCATCAGTAGGAATTTGTGTCTAGAAAGTGATGTTGCAGATGATGAAGCAAATGTTTAGATACCAAATCTCTCGTGATCTATCAGCATAGGTTTTGATTCAATCATTAGGCTTTCAGCTTTCCCGTATACCCTTAACATCTTTGTCCTCTCCAGTTTTCTATGGTCATTTCTCTTGCTCCCCCTCCCATTTTCAGTGAAACCAAGAACAGAGCTAAATTTGCTAGTAACTCAGTGTTATTTAAGTTACCTAGGACAGGTAGATACTGTGCAGAAATATGGGGAGATTTGATCACTCCAGGATAAACAACACAGCTGCAAATTAAGTTTCTTGGTAAAAAATAAAAATAAAATCTAACAATGCACTTTCTGGAGAAGTAATTAATTGTTAAGACCTTCAAGTGTGCATTTTTCCAGAAGAGTTGTTGGTGTCCTAGTAGGCAGCATATGAGCACAGTGTACAATGCCTGTTTGATTCTCTTAAACAAAGATGAGGGAAAATATTGGGTTGAGAGTGTGAAAAATTGAAATGGAAAGACCTTAGCAAAAAGAATATGACATTCTGATGAATAGAGTACTAGTCTATAATTTCAATTAATTCTGGGTAACCAAGAGGGGTTCTGTCTATTGCAAACTATTTCTGTGGTCCAGTAACTGCTTCACAGTGTGGGGCAGTGGGATGATGGTTAAGGGTAGCATTTTTTGTTGTTTATTCTTATATATAGCTGGTTTCATGTTTTATCTTAAGTAGAAATTTAAGGTAAAACAAACAAACATTTTTATTAAGAGGAACTAGACAACACAGGACTTACCTAAAATTTTATTTTCCCCACAAAAGTGATGTTCCAGAGTCCAGCTCTTCCTCACCTGGTACCGTTCTGGCCCCATGACTTGTAGATTCCTGGGAGTACAGAGCAGGTTTAGGAGAAAATGATGCTCTCACACAAAACCCTACTAGTTCAGATTCTCAGGGTACCTGAGAAACAGCTCTGTGCAAATACCCCTGGCTGCAGATCTTTTCTCCTAAACAGTTATTTGAACAACTAGGATATTATATATATATATGTGTGTGTGTGTATGTGTGTATGTGTGTGTGTGTGTGTATACACTCAGTCCTTCACCTTGAGGATAACTTGTCCATCCATGGTTGGTAGTCTGAAGATGTTAGGATGTCTAACTCACTGGTTTGATTTCCATTTTGCTTGCTGAGAAACTACTTTTTGGGCTCAAAATATTCAGGATCCCTTACGGATCAAACCTGAACTTCCATACAAGAAATTAAACAAAATTTCCACAGATTCTCATGAATCATGATAATGAATTATACCTTTCCTTATAAAGTTCAGCTTTCCCTTGCACATGTAACAGCTCACAAATAATGTTAATATAAGCGCTCCTCATGTCTACTTCTAAACAGTAATTTCACATATGCTTTTTGAGTTTTTCATCTATAAGCATATCGTCTGCAAGTTTTGTTAAAAACACCAAGGTGCACTGACCCTTCTGTTTGTGCAAACTGAGAATGTTATGTAGTAGAGAAAATCAGAAACAATACACCTCCTTCTGTCTCCAGCCCTCTGACATGCTCAGAGATCTCAGTGACATGAAGTATGCATAATTAATCAACAACCACTCTCTGAGTACACTTTCAGCATGTTTGCCAATGGAAGTCTGCAACCTACTACTAAGCAATTTCTCATGGCAAGGTCAGGGATCAAATAACAGGTGGCTTAAATGAGCCAGCAGTCAGATTAGAAGACTTGCTCCAAAAGGACATGTTAGCTCCAAAAGGACATGTTACCTTTTCTCCCTGCATCTCTAGCTGTGTTGATAGAACAGCTTCTTATTTTGTGAAGAAAGGCTAATAAAGGTGGTCTGATGAAAATCTTGTTGAGACAATAATCTTTAGGGCAAGAATTTAATCTGAAAAAAAATTATATTTTATTTTATGACAATAAATTTGCTATATGTATATATATATATATATACACATACATATAAAAGATTATTTGGTGATGTTTTTTCTTTCCTTTCAAACATAGATATAGTCTGTTTTCTAACAAAACAGGCTTCTCTGAGCTCCAGACAGAAGGATGTGCCTCATTCACCCCAGCCCATGGAGAGCCCACACTGGTGCAGGGGAAGAAGGTGAGTGGAAAGGAGCAGAAGACAGAAACTGCTACGTACTGACCATACCCACCTCTACCCTGGGCCTGTGACACCTGGGGAGGGTGGAGGAGTGTTGAGTGGAGGATTGCTGTTGAGACTGAGAGAAGGATGAAGAAGACAGTTTTAATGTTTGTCTTTGTTTCTCACTACCCAAATCCATCTTTGTTATATCTCGCCACTGAGTGGCTGAGGCTGTGGACAGCTGAAATAGCACTCTTAGTAAAGGAAAACAAAGAAGGCCTTCAGCTCCTTGGAGGGATGGTGTCCAGGGTCTGCTCAGCAGGGAAGAAGAGAGCATTGGAAGGACAGTCTTATGATGATGGAGTTTGTGCTGGAGACAGACTATGGAATCCTAAACCAAACATTTTAACAATTTCTATAAGGTCTATAAGGTATTTTCTTCACTTGGCTCAAACAGTCAGGCACTAGCCTGGAGCAATGAAACTCTTATGTACAAATTGGGAATCAATGGGAACCGTGCCTAGTGAGGAAGTATAAGGAAACAGAAAATATACAGTAACAGTATTCCCTTTCTGCAGTTAAGGGATTTCCTGAATCAGAGGACAAGCATCTGTCCTCCACACCTTTTTTTAACAGTTGCATCACTGCACATTTGCCTTCTTGTCTTCCTGTGGTGACAAATTTCAGCAATGTGAGGAAAGGAAAGGAAAGGAAAGGAAAGGAAAGGAAAGGAAAGGAAAGGAAAGGAAAGGGAAGGAAAGGAAAGGAAAGGAAAGGAAAGGAAAGGAAAGGAAAGGAAAGGAAAGGAAAGGAAAGGAGGAAAAAGGAAAGGAAAGGAAAGGAAAGGAAAGGAAAGGAAAGGAAAGGAAAGGAAAGGAAAGGAAAGGAAAGGAAAGGAAAGGGGAAAGATAAAAAAGAATTTTATTCTTTGATTTTATTGATTTTAGTTTAATTTTCTGGCTGCTGTTTTTTGCTATGGTGTTTATGAGGCAGGTGACCAGATTCAGAAAAAGTGTCCAAATGGGACTATGATGTTGATTTATAACATAGCATAAGGATGTTTTTATTTTGTTTTAAAATATTTTTCCTCATACTTTATAACATTGAAATTACATTTCTTTAGCTATCACTTAAGGATTTTTTTAAAATCTATCTGTAATGACTCCAGTGTCTCCTTCCTGGGCGATAATGTATAGGTGAAAGTGTATATTTAGTTAGGTTATTTTTTTTTTCTTCTGTGTTTCTTTCTGCTTACTCAGATTGAATTTCACCTGATATTTTGTTCCTCAGAAACCCTATTACCCTATGATCCTGCTTCATTTCTACTCAGTCAGCTTTGACTGTCCTCAATAATTTTGTGTCATTGGCAGCAGGCTCTGTTACCTGAGTGTTCTTCCACTTTTTCTGGCAGTCCTGAATACACAGAACACAATACACCACTGAGTTGATCATGTATTTACACCAAGTCTTTCCCAGATCCTGAGGTTAGGGGTCTATCTGGTAGAGGTCAGAGTCTTTCTCATCTTTTGTCTGGAATTAGTGACAATCTTGGAAGCATTTTCTACACCCTTAATCATGTGCATACAAATTTTATAGCAAACACTGCCTTCACTCACAGCTCTTGAGCAGGAAACTCCAGAAGGTATTCTGGTTGACACGAGAAGCAGTTGTCTTGTATAGTTTGCCAAAAGTTTAAAGAAGTGAAGAAATCTAAGGAGTTTTATGCACATTTATGCACATGCACCTTTATTTTTAGCTGTTTGGCTTTTTCTTTCAAAACATATGGCTTATCTATTTGAGGCACTAAGTGACTGTGTCCCCACATCCCAGAAGGATAGAACTTGCAGTCTTTTCTCTTTAGATGTCTAAAAACAATGGAAAAGCAATGTACCTTAAGACCTTCACTGGGAAAAGCTTTATTCTCTTGTACAGGGAGTATAATAGAAGCAGGAGAAAAGGGCTTTTAGTAGTGGCTGAACAACGTCTAAGAAAATTATAGTCACTTTTTTTCAAGATACTGCTGCTTTAGTGTATTGCTAAAGTAAGAGTCTTTAATTTGTGGAAGCTGGCATATGTAAGAATCTATCCCAGAACTTGTGGCATTCACCCGCATATAATTGGGCCTGTAAGTATTAGTGAAAGATTTATTTTTGAACATTTAAAATTAAAGGTTCTGTCTTCCCAGAAAATTATCAGAGTAAACTATATTCTTCCCAGAACATACACACTGTAGATGCAGACTTTCCTGAAAGGAAATATTTCATAATAATTATTACCAAAAGTGTAATTCTGTGATTTCTTGGAACAAGAGAGTGATGGAAAGAAACCAGTTATGTATTCAGATATTTTACACACTCAGCAAGGCTGAACATTTTGTTTATTTTAAATGTTTATATTTTTATTAATTGTGAGCATTAAGTTGTGAAAAGGTAAGAACCTTCACTGTCTTCTATAAATTAAGGAAATTTGGAGCTGCTCGGCAATTTGCAGATTTGGATTCCAGTTATATGGGGTATTACATAGCCAGCTACTGAGCTGAAAAGGCTTGTTTAGCTGAAAGACCAAGCTGAAAGAAAAGACTTGTTTAGAGGATGCCAAAGAGGTAAAATGAGGAGAGGTTTTGGGGAAAAGATTATGGATGGGTATAATTAGGTGAAATATCAGGAAAACACTTTCTAATCGTGAGGATTATTAACCTACAGAACAGTGTCTCAAGGGAACCAATTCAGAGGTAAAGGAATATACTAGCTGAAATACAAGCCTTAGTCTTTGGTTTCCCTATGATTTGTGTTCCTTACCCTTTAAAAATGTGTTTTTTCATAAGTTGTGTTTATATTTGAAATA
>VZRO01007262.1:91942-110311 GCA_013397915.1 Daphoenositta chrysoptera | reverse complement strand
TATATATATATATAGAGAGAGAGAGAGAGATAGAAATATATGTATACATACCTTTAGGCTTGCCCTCCCCTCCCCTGCTCATTCCACAAACAGAGAAGTTACGGCATTTAATTTCTGCACACTGTGCCTGGGACAAGCTCAGTGCTGCATGGTCTTGATCATGCAAACATACCCACATAGTTTATCTAACTCTTAGACCCAGCCCAATCACTCCTTGTAGAAATCTTCAGTGTGTATGGAAGTAACAACTGGTGTGGTAGTGATTGTTAAGAGAACTGGGCTCTAATATTGCATTTCATACTGATGAATAAAGAACCTCTGCTTGGAACTGCAGTCAGCCATACTGTTGCTTTGCTAGAACTGCTCCTGTCAGTTTTTTCCTGTGACAGAATCCTCCAACACAGCTTCTGGGCCTGGTTGGAGAGTTAGCAACTCCCAGCAGCTGAGGGACTGAGTTTTAAAGAATAAGAGAGTTCGATAATATAGTTGTGGGCTCTTTCATGCCAGGTGGCCAGGTGGCCTCAGAGCCCAGGAATGATCCTGATGCTTCCAGTTTACAGTCAGTCTTTAGTTTTGAAATGTATATAATCAGTTCGATTACACAGCTTCTTAGTTTACAGAAATGCTTATTTGCTACTGTCTCAAAGATACTTTGTTTTCCTGAAGTTAATACTCCAGAAAAAGATTATTCACTAATATTCAATCCTCTTTTCCAATGCTAAGTAAATTTTCAGGTTGGAATGTTTTCATAATGCTCATCTGTTTTCTCAGAATTCACTTGATGAGTTTTTAAACTAAGTTTTTGTGTAAGACCAGAACATGAGATTACTAACAAACCTCAAATAAAGTATATCACAAATGGAATGAGTCTGACTATGACAGTTTCAAGAGAAAAACAGCAATTCTCTGTTTACCTTTTCCTCCTAGTTTTGCCAATTACATGCTTTTTTTTCCGGCACCATTTCTTTAAAAATTTTAACTAGTTTTCCTTCATGTATTTCAGGACTCAATGCCAATTCCTAACAATTATTGTGAACGCTTCCTGACGGCTGTCAGCGCATGCACAGATTGTCAGACACATGTTAATGTTGACATGTCTTGGAGTGGGGGTTCACAGGAAGAATTTTATTTCATTTTTTTCCACCTTCTGTATCATTCTGAGTCATTAATTCTTCTTTTATAGAGGTAAAGCCACTCTTCTGTGGTTTCCCTCCCCTTCTTCTGTGAGTTTTGTTCACTGTTTTCTCTTTGCTACCACCCATGTCCTGAAGACAAAGGCCTAAGAGTGAAAATAATTTCATGTTTGGTGGGATTGACATGTAGTATTTTAAATTTAAGATATCTAATGTGAAGGTCATGTGATAAAATGCAGTTATATACAGGGGAAACTAGTTTTCAAGACTCCAGTTATTTAATTCTTACACATAATTTTATTTTAGAGAACATATCTAAAGCAGGCCAGATGAATTGAGTCTAAAAAGTGCTTATTTCTCTCTTCATTGAGGATATCAGCAGCTGGACTTATGTAAGTGTTATTCATTATATAAAAACTCATTCTACCTTCTTTTCTGTGGTAAGTCAACACCTGAGTGAAGCATTCTTGTCTAGCTTTGTCACTTCCCAGGATGGAATAAGTTGCCCTGTGAAGATCTTTGTTCCTCTCTACTGACAATTAGAAAAAGTGATTAAAGTGACTGGAGATCCTGCCTAATGTACTCGAGACCCTCAACCCTGTGTCCAGGATGCAATGATCACGTTTTCCTTGGGAAGAGAGAAGAGACCACACAGAGGAGTCTTCATCCTTCAGGTTTGGCACAAGAATTGCTCAGAGCAGACACACGCACATCAGCTGGCTGTGCCGGGCCGATGGCCTGCGCTGATAATCCGTGTGAGCTCCTCACTGGAGCTGTGGGGTCTCCTGGATTGACACCTGCTTCCACCCCACCAGCGGTGCTGTGAGAACCCTCAGATCCTGGGTTGCTTTGTTGTATATTGCAAGTGTTAGAGAGCTTTGTCTGGGGGATATCTGCCTCTGCTTCTAAACAACGCGCTGGATTTCAAGGCTGTCTCTTGTCGACCTTTCACTTCATACAGTTCTGAAAATCCCTCTGCTATAAACATGACCTCATTAAATCTTTAGCAATAACACACAGTTTCCAATTCACACTTATTTGTCCTTTTCTGTATTTGTCTTGTCTCTGGTGCATGCTCCCTCCAGTGCAATAACACATCCTTCAGGTGTGGATTTTAGGTCTGGACTCAGGGTTGCAGCAATGGTTGCACCAGAGGTAATATGATCCCCTTACACCTACTTCATATTTCCTGCTCCTAAATTCCAGAATAATTTCAGGTCTTTTTCTACTCTGGTCCTTTCTTAGATAAGTATGACTGAAATAATTTCTCATCCCTAAAGTGTGCCCTGAATTGTTTGTCCTGATATGTCATAATATGTATTATTTCTGCTTGACTTATCAAAGGGTGCATGGCACATTTTAAATGAACTGTACTGACACTTACCATTCTGTTGGCTTTTGTTTTGTCACCTACAAACTTTATTAGCATTTAACTTCTGTTTTGCAAATTATTATAGAAATATTTAGTGCTATCTCATAGAGAAGCATTTTCTTTGGAATTTTATCTTAAAAATTCTCAATAATGATTTTTTATTGCAGATACACTTAGTTATGAAAGAAATGATGAAAAAAAAGTTCTTTTTTCTCACAGAACTTCACATTTTTTATTCCAACACAGTCACTTTAGTAAAACTCAGCCTACATAAATGAAAAAGTAATTAATCAATGCTAATACAATGAGCAATCTAAGAATCTTTCTTCCTGCATTTGATGCGCCACTTTTATCTATAATTTGACACATAAAATAATAATAATATTTTATTATGCAGATAAATATAACTCTGAATTTATAGATATAAACCTTACATGCTGAGGAAAACATGTTTTTATACATATAATTGCAGTTAATAGAAGAATGCTGCACTTCAGTCTTCACAGACAGTGCTAGCCATAAAACATGTCAGAATAGCTATTCTGTTATTGATCTGCTTACTGCAGTAGATACAAGCTTGTGGGTGAATTTTGAATTCAAAATCTGACTCTATTCTCCATTCCTTGAATGACTTCTGTCTGTTCTCTTCCTCTCTAAGTATGTAGATATAGTATATACTGCATTCCAGAACTTTTACACTATACATATTCCCCTTGAATGGATATTATATTTCTGTAACTATACTGAGACAAATTTATCTTTTTCAAAATTGTTTTATTCCATTCCCAGTTTGATCTAGATATCTTGTATGAATCATCCAAAAAATGAAATGACTAATTTTAGTGTTCATAGTATAATTCTCCAAGAATGCAAACAAAACAACACAAAAAACAAGTCCCATAAACAGAACATTAAAAAATATAACTTCTTGCTGGAAGCTCAAATGAATGATTCACTTGGAACCTCTTAGGGATTTTCATAGTATAAATATCATGGGTTTAGTCTAAACTTTAAAAAATTAAGAAATGACAATGATGCCAAATGTGACTACAAAAGCTCTGTTCTTTATGGAGAAATAACTATTCACATTTACTATCTCCTTTCCAAAAGAGGAAGAAAATAAAGAAAAAAATACCACTAAAAAACCCCTTGTGAGAAGTCCAAGGCAGAATGCCAAAGACAGCATTCAAAATTAGAGTTAGTTGAAATGAGAGGGACTGAAGTTGCATAAGTAGAGACTTAGCAGCATGACAGGTCACCCTACAGGCACATGTGTCACTATTTTTTTTTTCCTCCTAAATATAGAAAAGAAATAAGGAGAGTAATTATGGTTTTGTGGCTTGAGTATTGACCTGGGTTTGGTTCCTGTTCTGCTTCCAGTCTTACTTTGAAGAAATCACTGAGGGTCAAACCACATTTGATGTTAATGCAGCACAGTCAATAAAGTCATGCTGCTTTAATCCTTCTGAAAATCCTGTTGGTAATTTTTCTGTGCCTCAGTTCCTTACTTGTGACATTATAGCCGACGCTATTTCCTTACTCCATCTGTTTGTGAATCTTGCCTATTTACACAAAAGAAAAAAAAAAAAGCAAGAAAAAAAAGCCCTGCACAGGAATACACTACAGTTTCACTAGCAGCTGAACAGACACAGTCTAAATCCTGAAAGGCGTGGAAGCTTTGTAGGTATTTTCTTTCTTTCATGTATCCCATGGTGCAGGCTGAGCATCCAGCTGATCACTGCAGTCATGATTTGCAGTCCTTAGGAGGTTTGAGGTACCTTGCCCCCTCCTTGGCCTCTACAGAGCCAGATTCAGGTTTACAGACCACCACTGTGCAGTGCTGGACATCTGTTTCTCAAGTTCCATTGTGATTCAGCATCCAGGGATTTTGTCATTGCTTTTCTTCACTGAAGTAGACTAGTGATGCACATACCGAACAACTGAGCATGAAATTTCTACCCCATCTTAAATACTTCTAGTTTCTTGAGTTCTGACTCAATACACCAAGGAAACAGTCTCCTCACAGGTGGTTTGGCTGGGGACTTTTTTTGTTTGTTTGTTTTATGTGGGGAGGTTGCTTTTTTTTTTTTTTTTTTTTTTTTTTTGAGGGGGGTTTTGGTTGTTTGTTTTTCTTTGTTTTTAGGGTTGGTTTGGGTTTAGGGTTTTTGTTTGTTTGTTTGTTTGTTTGGGCTTTTTAGGGGTTTTTTTTGTCCAGTGTCTAGGAAGTAGATACATAAAGGCAATGGAAATGAGATGGAGTTTTGTTCAGAGTTTTATTAATGTATCTCTCTTCCAAGAGAAGGAATATCATTCTCACTAGGGAGAGTGGATGAAGACAAAAGGTACAGAAATGTATTCAGAGCACTTACATAGAACCTACATATTCTTCCCTACCTAAAATTCTTTTAATTCTTTGCAGTTTTATAAAATGCAAAGGAACTGATAGACTGCTTTCTTCAGATTTAATTGCATTGGCTACCAGAAGATTATCTCTTATGAAAAGTAAAGATTTCACAGTAGCTGATACATTTTTTTAATTTTTATTTTATTTTGTTTGTTTTAATGCAACAACAGAAATTCCTTGTCTGGAGAACTCAAAAAATAATTTTCTAACAAGTGACAAGTAAATATATTGAGAAAAGCAGATCTCCATTCATTAGAAAAACTATAGACTGTACTGCACCACAGTAGTCAGCTGTGCCAGTAATTTTGACATTCCTTTGCAAATTAGCCAGGCTTTGTGAGTACAGGTCTACTTTACTGCACAGGGGGGCTTTCAGCTCTTGGAATCTGGCAGGGGTTCAAGATCAAAGTGTTGCTTTGAACCCACTTGTTAGCCATGCAAAATAAACACAATTTACCTTGCAATAAAAAGCATCAGTAAGGGAAAAAAGAAAAAAAAAAGAAAAGAAAAGAACATTTTTGAAAACTCTTCAAATGCAAATTCAATACTTACACTATTGCTACTAAATTAGAATAAGGAGAAAAATTATTAAAATGTTGTAAAAAATGATCTACAAGTAAAAGTCTGCTACAAGGAAGGAGAAGTTAGTTTGTTTTTTTCCTGATCACAATTGCAGACAATGCTTTAAAGCACAGAGAGCATCCTGATGTTGCCATAAAAAGTTCCCTGGCTAATTATTTGCCAGTACAACTGTTCACTTCCTGTGGTGGATTTATGCTAAATCCTGTTATTAGTCTTGCTCTGCAATTGCCATTGTCTGCGACTGGAAGCAAGGCTCAAAGGCTACAGTCAGCCTTTTATTACAAAACATGTGAATGGAGATTTGACCCAATGTTCGACCACTTCCCCTTTGGTTTTATGTAAGCTGCTGAGCCTTTCCCTATAAATCACTGTTGAAATGAACTTTTACTCTTGTTCTTCTCTTGCAACCCTGTTGAGTTTGGGGTTTTGGTTTGGTTGAGGGTTTTTTTGTTTTTGGTTTTTGGATGTTTTTATTTTTTTTCCAATAAGTCATCTTCTTTCTTTAATTTTTATCTTTTGTTTTGTTTTGATTTTTTTTTGTCTTTTTAAAATAAAATTAGAATAGTTTAATTATAATCCATCACCAAGGTTTCCTACATCATGGGAAACAGAACAACTGCTTGAAGTCTTGAGAACAGTGCAATTCTTGGATCCTTTTGAATTTAAAAAACAAGCAAAGGTCCTCTCTTATAAGTATACATTGTTTAAAGCATAACTTAAAAAATAGTTTACTGTACAAATGAAAATCCCCTATCATAATACTGGCTACATATTTCTTTGCAGTATTTTATTTATTCAGGCAAAATTTGGCAAACTTTTTTATTGGACAATAAAAGCTTGCTAATGTAAATATATAGAGATGCAGGGATGAAAACTATCTGCAAGACTGAAACATATCTGAGACATTTGGTCATCAGAGATGGAGGACCTTGTCCTGCAGTCATCACTCAGAAAAAAATTCTCATTAAACTGATAGAGCCAAGCACTAAATAAAGGCACAAGTAGATTTACTTGTGTAATTATGTCCAAGCTAGGTAACTGTTTTTGTTGGCACTTGAGTCACATACCTGTTGTTCTTTTTCATTTAAATTAAAATTAAATTATATAAATTAAATAAGCCCTTAGAACTAAAACTTATTATTAAGTATTATTTGCAATCTTTTTTCTCCTGGTACCAATATAAATTGGAAAACTCAAACTTAAATTAGTGTGGTTGAAATACCTTTTTCTCTAGTTATAATCTTGGAGATTTCCACTGACTGCAAGAAAACTAAACCCAAACTTGCAAACAAGTGAAATAGAGGTGAATTCAGGGAATTGTCAGACTAGCTCCTATCACATTTCCAAAGGAGTACAGGAAATCTTCCAATGATATCTAAAATACTTTTTACTGATTTGATAACCAATTGTTAGAAAATAATAGGGTAATAGTTTGTGGGGCTTTTTTTAGAAAAAAAGCTAGTCACAGCCCTCCAGAGGAAAAACATTAATAGCTAGCAGCTCCTGTGCCAACATGGATAAAGTGGCAGGCTGTGAGCACTTCCCTCCAACACATTCCCCCTACCAAAATAGCTTCTTTCTTTCAGATCTAAAGTCTGAAGTGCCTTGTCCATGTTCTTGCTGAATGCAACACCTTTACGGAGGCTGTGGGATGGACTTATCTGTATTTGTTCACCCAGGTGACCACTACGTGTGCCTCTGACAGGGGACTAGTTCATATCCACCCTCCAAACTCAAAACACCCCAGGAGCTAAGAGTTCAAACCACTAAGGTAGTGTTCATGAGGAGTTTATTAATAGCTGGCTACTACTCGGATTAACAGTTAATTTGTCATGTTAATCCACTCATGCATCCTGTTGAGCCAAATCCTGTCTTCCCCGACCCAGGCCTAAGGAGCTGGGTTCTGCTCGGGAGCATGCCTCAGGCAGCAGGAGGGTTTGATAGTTTTTTTTTTCCCCTTCTTTGCTAGAAAGAAGTATTGAAAATGCTGTGTCTATTGCCACCATGATAACATTCCCTCTAATTTTTCTGTGGGCAAAGCCCACCTCCCAGCAGAAAGAGGAACAGGACTTTTCCCTTTCTTTTTTTGTGATTTTAAGCTGCTTGCGTTTAAAGTTTTTATTCTACTTTTTTCCCACTTGCTTTGACTTCTGTTTTCTTTCTAAAGCATCTTTTACAGATGTTTTTTTCAGTTATTTGTTAAGAAGCAATGTCTAAAATAAATTATATTGTGTAAACTGCTGATCTAATTTGAGGAGAATGTATTTAAGGAAAATGTTTTACATATGACCTTTCTGAGAAAGTCATAATTTCTTCGCGTAATCTGAAACGCCCATCATAATTTCTATAGACTTTGTTGACATCTCCTGCTGAGCGTAGAGCTGATCAGCTCCTGACTTCCTGGGAAAGAGCCCCGTGAACGAGGCTGCCCCTATTCCCTCCCGTTAGCCAACGTTTCTGCCTTCTGGGCTGAAGCCTCCTCGCACGGAAGACAGCAGCAACTGGCTCTGCTGCTGCCAGTGTGCTGAGGATCAGTGTGCCTTTGTCTGTGGGAAGCTCACAAAGCATCCGTGCCTACTAAATCCAAAAGCAATCTGACAATTTGGTAAATCTGGCAAATCGGAGAAATTTGCTTTGCTACCACGTCCACAAAATTCCACATTTATTTACACAAAATATTAGTTTGCATATTTTATGTGAAAGGGGGATGTCAGTCCTTTGTGGAAAGTGACGTTTAGTTCCTAATTAACAATCTAAGTCCTGTAATTGTAATCAACTTATTAAAAGCACAGTGAGCTGAATTTTAGTGTGTTCAGACAGTGATGAAAATAAACCATTCCCAAGTCAATTAATTCTACACAGTTTATGCCTTCCTGGGATTTAGAGTTTTGTTTTGCAAGTTTAAGGTAACTATTTACAATGCTGTTAAAAATAAAATGAGTTGTGATTTAGCATGAAATTACTCTGAAAGTTCATCATGTTTTCACCAGTAACAAGACCACATATAATAAAAGGTATTAACAATCAACATTTGCCCATAGTTAGTGCACAGTAGGTATCTCCAAATATTTTTAAGGAAGTGCTATACAGCACCACGTGGTAATTGTTGACAAATGTTAGTTTTTATAGAAAACTTGGAAGATGGAATTTACAATAGACATAGAGAAAGCATATTTTTTAATTAACATTGATTATGGTTTCTATGAAAGGAAACATTATTTTTTAGATTTCTTTTTTTTTCCCTACTTATTTTTAAATTTTATTGACAAAAGAACAACTACAAATTGCAGCTCATTTTGCAAGGGGCAGTTTTGGGACAACAAACTCTGTTTTTTAAAAAAAAACAAAAAAAGTCCTCTACAAAATGGACAAAACCAACAAAACATGTGAGATGTCTACTTTTATTCTGGAAATTGTAAAAGGTAAAACATTGTATAGCTCTTCCTGTTGCAACTTGTTGGGCAGAAGAGAAAGGAATCTACCAATAACTGTTATGCAGGAAAAGATGATGGAAAGAGCTCTTATTCAGTGGAAGGCAATGCTCAGAATGAGATTTTCACTTCTAAAGATCAAGATACTTGCCATGCTGCTGATGTACCCTGATGTGATACAGAAAGCTAGGAATAAATGGGCTGCCCCACACTGTGCAGTTCTACATTTTGCAGGGGACTATTTGTTTCTGCCAGAGGAGAAGGCTGTAAAGTCTAAGCTACCTGTATGGAAACGTGGCCCTATTAAAAAAAAAACAAGAGTCAATCAGACCAGATAGCTGGTCTGGGCACTGCTCAGACAAGATTTCATGCAATTCTCAAAATAAAGACTGGTCTGTGGGGGACATGACTGAAAAAGAAGCAAAAATTTCATGAGTTAGTACTGAAGGTGGGACAGATTTGCTGCTGAAGTGAATCATCATTACAGTGTTTTTACCTCAAATAAAATTCAAATGCTAGAGATGGCAAAACAAAACATTTCCTAAATAATGTATTTTTCCTTTCTGAAAGAGCAAGGAGCATAACAAAACATTTTGCAACAATATTGAAGTTAAATCTGGCTCCAGCTGACATTAAATTTGAGACTTCTAAATGGTTAGAGTGATCTCATGTACTTGATGAAATTAGTACTGCAGTAAGACATCACAGTAGAATTTTACTACAGAAAGACCAATAACTGACTACAATAGCAGCTGAAATATTTATATTTTTATGGGAACCTTGTCAAAGCAAAAGAAAATTTAAAAGAAACAGAAATTAATAACAGAAATTATTAGCATTTGCAAGGACCGTATTTTCCACAAATTTAGTCAGTGTTGTCAATAAGAATATTTCCATCTATAGAACAGTTTGCACTGTATTTTCTGGGTATCTCCCGTATCTCTTTGCTAGGCTGTGTCCCACCACTCTTACAAACAAGTCCTTGGTATAGCTTCACAACTTCTAAGATGCTACAGGTATAAAAAAATCAAAGGACTGCATCTCTTCGTTCTTCCCTTTGAGCTTTCAAATTCATGTTGCCTGTATTGTGTTATACACCAGGCTGATGGGTCTTAGGCTGAAATTTAAATTACTGAAGTGCAGACGTATTTATCTTGACACCTAAAAGTCTTGGTCTCCCTTTTGAATCAATGGAAAAAGAATAGGTACTTCTAAGATATGGTTCATCTTATCCCAAAGCAGATATCTAAAATAAGTCAGATGAAATAGGTCTTTAAACAGTTTGTTTTCATCTGCTTACTATAAGAGCCTGGGGCAGATAAATTCAGATGTACACAAGTCAATATTTGCTTCAGTGAATGCCACTCTTGAGAAAAAGAGTTAAATATACAGATACCATGTTTTCAAAAACATGGGGCTTTCAATAACTGCCATTATTTTCCATATTTCATTGGGAACACTGGGAAGTATTAAAAACTTCTTTACATCATAAGATATGTTTACAGGCTATAGTACAAGCACACATGAGTAGGTTCTGCTTGTGTTCCAAGCTGTAAAAAACCACATGACAAACCCAGCACATTGCCAAACCCCAGCTAATACACCCTTGAAAGATTTCCTAATTTAATTCCCAATCTATATGAATTCTGGTAAAGAGTAAAAGAAATAGATTTTATGTACTTGAAAATCAGGATGGAATTTGGTAGTATCTTTCCATTTCTATTTTGCAACAATGTTCTTGTTCTTAGTAGCTCAATTAGGATACTTACATTGCTTCATAATTGATTTAATGAGGAGGATGATTTAAATGCAATATGTTGAGACAAATAATTAACTACTGTGGGTTTTTTTGGAATGATGATTAATGATGCTGTCCTAGATCCAAATGCATGTTCACAACGATGTATTCATAGGGATGTGACAGGTGATAATAAATATGTTAACATTCAACTATTGTACTCCAGTATGATCCAAGCAGGATTTCCTCTTATTACCTAGTTTACTATAAACTTTACTACAAAGCTGAAACAGGAAAGACTGCTCCAGTGATTTGTGGACTGCTGTAATTTTTGCTATCTTGAAACCCATAATTTTATAAATTCCATCTTCCACCAAAATGAGCTTTGAGCTAATGTACTTTAAGAGAACTAAAAGGAGATTTGCCCTGAAGGTCTTTAGCTGCACGAATGGCACAATATGCATTTGTTTTAATGCATTTAGTGCTTCTTGTCACACAACATGCATAATTACCAATACTGCACTCAGTGGAGCCTCTTCCTGTCTTCTGTCCAAAGTCAGTGTTTTCAAGCTTTTTATGGGAGATTTGGAATTACAGGGGAGTCAGGGTGTTATCTTGGTTGGATCAGGGGCTCTCACTTGTCCTGTCTTAAGGATAAACTCTTAAATTCATTTGAGAGTGACATGGTGATCCAACACTAATAAAATCTTCCAAGAAGTCATTGGGAGTTTTCTTGTTTCACAGCTGCATCAGCAGATCCAGGACAAAGTTTTAGGCTAAGTGCTAATCTGCATGGAAGAAGAAGCGACATGAGGGTGGTGGTGTTGGCTAGAGAGGACAAAAAGTATGGAGAATAAAATACAGATACAGAAGCATCTACTTAATGCCCAGTTTCTGTAAACAGGTGGATGAGTCTGTTGTTTGGTAAGTAACTAAACTGATTAACAAAATGTGAGGTTTGTGACGCTGCGAACTCTTGACAATTTTCCTTAGAATAAAAAAGAGGTAATCTCAAAAATATTTTGGTTAATTAGTGCATGATGATTTTTCTGGCTCTGTGGAGGCTTGGTTTTCACAAACTAATTTTCCCTTTCCATTTATTAACATATCTACACACTATTTAATTATATATACTCACAAAAATATGGTGCATATCTGCAAGCAGGCTCAAGGCCCAGCTTTTGAAAGAATGCTTGATACCCATATGAATGCAGTTGAATTGTATAATAATGCCTATATACTTTAAAGACGTGCACTGTAGCCAAAACATGTCTGCTTGCATTCCTCATTTCACTTAAGTGGCTTTTCTTATGAAAAGGTTTTGTTTGTATTCCTGCAGTTGGTAAAAAAAGGAGCTCCATGCCAAAAAAAAGCCCCTAAAACACAGTGGAAAAGGTCCTGAAAAGACCTCTGCCACCTGTTTTAGCTCAGATATTAAACTAATGTTTAAAATGCTTAACAAGCCTCTAGAATTTAACATCACCAGTTTACAGCTCAGGAACTTGTGATTCTGAGGGGTGAAGCCTCTGTGCAAGCAAGGAAATGCCAGAAAAGTAACTGTACAGAGTAACCATTTAAAGGACAAATGTGCAAAAGTGACATTTAACTTTTCATTCAGGAATCTGTTGAGTCAAACTGAAGCAATATGGTCCACCACCATTTACTCGGTTTATTTACTCACTACTGTAAAATTCCTGGTGCAGTTCTTGTTGGATTTCCTCAGGAATGTAGAGTTCAAATATACTAAAGAAGCACAAATGCAGTCTTAAGTAACTTCAGTCAGTTTGCTCAAGATTTTTCAAAGCAACTTTAGTCAGTTGATTTTTTCTGCAGCTCTAAAACCTGCTGATTTCAGTTTAACTGTTACATTTTTACATTCCTCTGCAATCTCACAAACACATCACAATCACTGTAAATGTTTTCACATTGAAATTAAAGATGTAAATGAAGTGCTTCGGTTTCTGTCTGGTTTTAGTTACAATGTCTGTTTGTTGACATCTCACATGAAGGCCTGCTGTGTCTCTGGCTCTGTCTACTTCATTTCCCCTCTAATTAGGCTTTGCCCTCAATTAAGTTAATGATGCAACTTTTCCTATAGATCATTTGCCCCTTCAATCAATTAGCGGAATATGAAGGGTGCATCCCTCTTTGGCTTTGGATTTGCTTGCCTCAGGGCAGAGTGTTCAGTTCACAGAAGTACTTAGTCAAAGCAAGCTGTTTGCTCTGAAATATATAACCTGACTAAATTAGGGCTCACAGAAGTATGATCTTGATTAAAACAGAGGAACCAACCAACCAAAAAAATCCTCAAACCCCAAAACTAGAC
Source organism: Daphoenositta chrysoptera (assembly GCA_013397915.1). Taxonomy (NCBI): domain Eukaryota; kingdom Metazoa; phylum Chordata; class Aves; order Passeriformes; genus Daphoenositta; species Daphoenositta chrysoptera. The sequence continues at coordinate 97,325 of VZRO01007262.1, read as the reverse complement.
AAACCTCAATTATTATAAATATGTCAGTATTGAAATAGCTACAGCTATCTGGAGCACCAGAGGAATTACAGAAATTCATCAGATATTAAATGGCAAACATTTTTGAAGGCAGGCATTCATGGCCAAAAGAAGAGCAAGACTAAGCAGTGGCTCCCCACATGTTCTTTCTTCTAGATTCCTGCCTTCCTTAGGTCCCATCACTGATTCTTGGAGGGATGAGATCCTCCCTTTCCTGAGTATTTTTTGGCCTCCTTCTCAGTGAAACTGCTCAGTTGGCAAAACTTATCAGCAGCAAACGGTCCTCAATGTTCTATGCTACCACCTGCTGCTCCCCTGTGAGCTGGGTTCATGACCACATCCCATTGGATTTCCCATGGTCAAAATCAGTCCATCCCCGGTGTGGTGTAATCCCATCTTGCTATCCTAACACAGTCATGGGCCTTTGTTCATGCTTGCTCTTTTAGCTTCACCATCCAGTGCACTTCCAAATGCAGCCCAACTTATGTTTTTCCTTACAGGTTCTTATTTTTTAAGTCTCACCAAAAGAATATTGGTTAGCTGCATTGGTTAGCTCCACATCATTACTCTACCCTTCATTTCCTTGCTTTCCTACCTCATTTCTCCTCGTTCCCTGTCTTTTTTGTCTAAAACTCTATTATGAAGTAGTTGTTCATATTATTCAATCATATTTACCATTTCTGCAATATATTCTGCCTCTTATCACATCTGTAAATTTCCTTTTTCCTCTTGAGGAAGCAAAATAAACCCTGCATCCCCTCCTTTGAAGTCTATATGCCATATATCAGCTCTCATTTCTTCTTATTTCCAGTCTGTTTGCTTCACAGACTTAGCTTCGGTGATAAAAGAAGGTGTGATTTTTACCTTCAGGTAACTAACAAGCAGGAGCTGTCCTGAGGTGAAAACAAAGTAAAGATCAAAGCCTGTTAGTTTTACCACAAGGTAAACTTGCTGAGGTCAGCCATCACTCTGGCCAGGAGCTGACCTCAGCAAGTTTACCTGGTGGTAAAATGACAGAGATTGCTCTTCACTGTGTTTTCATACAGGAATCTACTATGCCTTTTAATTATTTGTGGTAAAAAATATTACCTCTTTTCGTTAGGCAAAGGAAACCCTTCTTCTCTTTTTCACTTTTCCTTGGTCATATCTCTTAAACTGCATATGACATAGCTCTCTTTACTCATAAAAAATTCTTTATTTATAAATAATCCTCTTTCTAAAACGAGATAACTCCTAACTAGCCCTGTTTTTTCGTTGTTTTTTTTTTTTTTTTTTTTTCTCGGTTGCTGACCTCCAGTTTGTTTGGATTCATTGTCTGGTTTAGAAGACAATCTCTGAGTGAAGTGATCTGCCTTGATCTGTGCTTGTTCACAACTATGCACACAAACCCCCTTATATACAAATTATCCTTAGGACAATGGAAAAAAGAGGTCCTTGCTTAATGGCCTCTCTTTTAGCACTAGCCTAAAATAGGATGTTAACAATATCTAATGCCTGCTATAAAATATTTCTCTTTTAAAAAGAACCCAATAACTCATAGTTACAATGGAAACGTGCACTGAGGAATTTTGAAATATGAAGACTGTAGAGGCCAAAAAGGCAGCTCTAGTGAGGTGAACCCAGCAGCAAACAGGGCAGATTCTTACCTTGGAGATGCTGGGACACATTCCAAAGAGGACTTTATATCCCTGAGGAAAAGCTTCCTGAGTCTGAATTTAGCCATGGTGGATTCAAACTAAGTATCAGCATATGCTAGCACCAAGCCTAGCAGTGCAGCACACCAGAGCAGGAAGCTTTCTTCAGCTGCCCAACAGCCCTTATAAAGATGCTTCATCAGCTAGAAAGCATCAGGATTTCCACTGGACAGAAATATTTTATACTGACAGATGGCAGAGTCGTGTTTTATGTTTGATTGTATAGCCTGAAGAAGAAAAGAAGAAAAAAAAAAGAAGAAAAAAGCCTTAGACTCTATTTCAGAACAGAAAATCAAAAGAAGCAGATTTACAGTATCCTCATTATCCAGCTTCCCTCACACACTCATACCTTCCCTGGACGTAAACATGTCCATCTTCAAAACTGAGCATTGTGTTAATGGCTCACTTTGCCTTTCAGTACTCAAATGACATTCTGACCCTGCAGAATTACCCTATGTAAATAGGCAAATCTAAATTACACATTTTACATTTACAAAATTACATTTTACTAAGGGGGGGGATAAAAACAGGTCACGGAAGATAACTTGCCTGAGACCACACAGCAGGTTGTTTTCAGCACCAGCATGAGCCCAGAACTACCTGTTGCCTGTATCCAGCCCCCTGCGCAATTTATACTGTAGGATCCTGTAATGGGTTCAGTTGAAAGAGACCTTAAAAATCATCTGGTTCTGAGCCTCCCACGAGGACACCAGGGTAGGGACACCCTGTGAGTGCTTCAACTGACTTGAGTTTAGAAATGTGATAGAACTCCGGGGTTTTTCCTTTTTTTTTTTTTTTTTTTTTTGAGAAATGCAATTTAAGCATTCTTGACGGTCTGTATGTACCCGTTTGAGTTGTACATAGCATGATGTCTGACTCCTCTGAACTGTTTGGCTGTATTCATTTGCCATCTTTGCAGCACAAATTTGAGTGCAGTCCTAAGCATGCAATGTGTGTGCAAAGTACCCTTTGAAATAGCACAACATTCTTCCAGTGGTAAGTGTCTGTTGGTTTAAATCTAATTTGCATCTCAAGAGACAAGCAGAGGAAGACAATGTTTTACCATATTTTGAATAAGCAGATAGCCAAAGGCTTTTTTTTTTCAGATAAGTAGCAAAGAGGTAATTTATTTATTTAATATACATAGTTAAATAAAGACATTTTTATAAAGCAAGTGTGTCTTTAAATTATACTAAACATACAGCATTTGTTCCTATCATAGCTCATGATATAGTCTTACAAAGAATGACAAGTACATGTTCTTAACACTTATACACTGCCCACAGATTTCTTAAGGGAAATTTAATAAAATTCAGGGCAGCATGTAAATTTGGCAATTTAGGAGGAACCAGTATCATGCAACATGTATTTGAACATGTATTTGACACACCACGTCCTTGGAAACACAGAATTTTGATGAACAAATGTTGACCATCTCAGCCACCAGATGTTTTAATGAGTTGGGTAAGAAATAAAGATAATACAATCACAGTAACTGTTAAACATTTGAAGCAATGGGGTCAGAATGGTAAAGGATAGGGACCATGTAAACCAAAATAAGGTATCAAGTCCAAATTTTAGGCTCTTTATGTAACAATGGGAAGTTATGGACATCTCCAAAGGGCAGATCATGACTTTGTAACACCAATGACTCAGAGTGGTGGAAAGAATTGCCCGGTAAAGGTGGCTTTTTGCCTTGATTGATTATTGAGGCCCCCTAAGTGACTAGACCAAGATCCTTCTTTCCACATGCCTTTCAGCTGCAGAAATTCAGCTCTGATCCTGCAAGTGCTAAACACATATTCAAATTTAAGCACTTGGCTAATCCTAGCTGAGTAGAGGATCCTCTTGGAGCATTTACAGTCAAACGTGTATGACCAATTGCCTATTTAGAGACTAAAATAAGCCTTCACCAATATATTCTGAGAGTCTGGCTTGCCATACCTATCTAGAAACTCAAATGTATCTGTGATATTCTAGTTTTATGAAGTTGAGTCTAACTGAAAAAAAAAAAAAGATAATAATTTGCATAGACACTACTTTTTAATTTCTAGTAGCATAGAAACCTTTAGTCTGAGTAGGAGTTTGTTTGAAATAACTTTACAACTGGATTTTTTTAATCTAATCTACTCTGGAAAAGCAAGAAATTTGAGTTCTCCCAAGCAGACACTTGAAAATAAATTTTGCTTATAATATGGTACAGCTCTCTTCAGAAAACAACTATGTAGACACAATGAGAAGGACCAAAGATAAACCTTTGCATTAGTTATATTGCTTCAAAAGAAGAAAACAATCTGTAACATGATGGATGTTCAACCAGGTAGACAATGGTCAACTCAGTTTCCCACCTGCTTTTATCCAATGCTATGATGTAGGGAATTATGTGTCAATGATGGAGCATATACTTCTTGGAGGATTACATTTCATCAATTATTCTTGGTGACATTTTTATGTCATTGCACTGCACTGGTTTTAGCTTTTATCAAGAAATCAAAAATTCGTTGTGTTACAGCTATCAGATGTAAATGGCAAGAGGATTCCACTACTAAAATTAATGAGAAGGAATGTTGAAGTTTTTTAAAAAAAAAAAACTTTTTCAGCAATTTTCTTCATATTTCTTTATAGTTGAATGATTGCTTCCTCTTACAGAAAGGAAACAGAAAGAAGAAGAGTGACAGGGAGTGTATAAAAAAAAGGAAGTGGATAAAGAGTGAGGAAAATCACCACCATAGGACTATGCTTGTATGAAAGCTTTTGTAAGGGAGGGAAAAAAAGTGCATTTCCTCCCTCAAAATAACCAAATTTTCTGACATTAAAAATTAATAAATAAATAAACAACAGGAATCTGTTTCAATCAAGCAAAATTTGAAAGTTTTATTGATTCAAATAAATTCAAAACATTTGATGAGTAAGGAATGTGATAGCTGATCTCTTGTCACAAGAAGGCTGAAATAGCTTTCCTTGTCCTGAGCTATTCTCTCATCTGTGTAATGAGTACTTCATTTCAACTATGTTGCTTTGTTTTATTTCTCTCAATAATCATAAGATTCCCCTTGTTTTTCCCTTTGCCTTCCTATTCAAGAGGAGAGATGTGCTTTCTCTCTCAACTACACAAGTCAGAGCTCTCTACCTGCTTTTCTTCTTTCCTAATGCCTTAAAGAGTGCTCATAAAAAAATGAATAATCACTTTCCTGTGTAACAGGGAGTGGGAAGAAAGAAAAGAAGGAGTATTTGAAAATTGAGCTGTAATATATTTGACATTATTTCTTCAACTTCTGTTGATTTATCTGTGGAGAGGTAACTCTGTCTATCATGTAGGTGAATGGAACATTCTTTCCAGAGCCAGAGACATGATCTGTGTTGTCTGGACAGGGAACCCTGAACACTGAACACCAGCATCCCTGGTGAAGAAGGCTCTCACTGTGCTTTGTGCTGCCGTGTGCTACACCACACATCAGAAAGCTTAAGACTCGTCAGTGACATCCTTCACCTGCCCCAGACAGATTCCACCAAGGAAAATGTGCAGAGGTGACAGTGTACAGACCATAATAGGTAGGAAATACTAACTTCTTCTGTGTAGAAGAACAGATATTAATAATGGGTGTCTGTAAACCATAATGAATACAAAAAAGGAACAAAAATTGAGAGAACAACTTTGATGTTACGAAGAG
>VZRO01007262.1:37765-91711 GCA_013397915.1 Daphoenositta chrysoptera | reverse complement strand
GGCAGATCATGACTTTGTAACACCAATGACTCAGAGTGGTGGAAAGAATTGCCTGGTGAAGGTGGCTTTTTGCCTTGATTGATTATTGAGGCCCCCTAAGTGACTAGACCAAGATCCTTCTTTCCACATGCCTTTCAGCTGCAGAAATTCAGCTCTGATCCTGCAAGTGCTAAACACATATTCAAATTTAAGCACTTGGCTAATCCTAGCTGAGTAGAGGATCCTCTTGGAGCATTTACAGTCAAACGTGTATGACCAATTGCCTATTTAGAGACTAAAATAAGCCTTCACCAACATATTCTGAGAGTCTGGCTTGCCATACCTATCTAGAAACTCAAATGTATCTGTGATATTCTAGTTTTATGAAGTTGAGTCTAACTGAAAAAAAAAAAAAGATAATAATTTGCATAGACACTACTTTTTAATTTCTAGTAGCATAGAAACCTTTAGTCTGAGTAGGAGTTTGTTTGAAATAACTTTACAACTGGATTTTTTTAATCTAATCTACTCTGGAAAAGTAAGAAATTTGAGTTCTCCCAAGCAGACACTTGAAAATAAATTTTGCTTATAATATGGTACAGCTCTCTTCAGAAAACAACTATGTAGACACAATGAGAAGGACCAAAAGTAAACCTTTGCATTAGTTACTTCAAAAGAAGAAAACAATCTGTAACATGATGGATGTTCAACCAGGTAGACAATGGTCAACTCAGCTTCCCACCTGCTTTTATCCAATGCAATGATGTAGGGAATTATGTGTCAATGACGGAGCATATACTTCTTGGAGTTTCATTCATTTCATCAATTATTCTTGGTGACATTTTTATGTCATTGCACTGCACTGGTTTTAGCTTTTATCAAGAAATCAAAAATTCCTTGTGTTACAGCTATCAGATGTAAATGGCAAGAAGATTCCACTACTAAAATTAGTGAGAAGGAATGTTGAAGTCTTTAAAAAAAAAACCTATTTCAGCAATTTTCTTCATATTTCTTTATAGTTGAATGATTGCTTCCTCTTACAGAAAGGAAACAGAAAGAAGAAGAGTGACAGGGAGTGTATAAAAAAAAGGAAGTGGATAAAGAGTGAGGAAAATCACCACCATAGGACTATGCTTGTATGAAAGCTTTTGTAAGGGAGGGAAAAAAAGTGCATTTCCTCCCTCAAAATAACCAAATTTTCTGACATTAAAAATTAATAAATAAATAAACAACAGGAATCTGTTTCAATCAAGCAAAATTTGAAAGTTTTATTGATTCAAATAAATCCAAAACTTTTGATGAGTAAGGAATCTGATAGCTGATCTCTTGTCACAAGAAAAAGGCTGAAATAGCTTTCCTTGTCCTGAGCTATTCTCTCATCTGTGTAATGAGTACTTCATTTCAACTATGTTGCTTTGTTTTATTTCTCTCAATAATCATAAGATTCCCTTTGTTTTTCCCTTTGCCTTCCTATTCAAGAGGAGAGATGTGCTTTCTCTCTCAACTACACAAGTCAGAGCTCTCTACCTGCTTTTCTTCTTTCCTAATGCCTTAAAGAGTGCTCATAAAAAAATGAATAATCACTTTCCTGTGTAACAGGGAGTTGGAAGAAAGGAAAGAAGGAGTATTTGAAAATTGAGCTGTAATATATTTGACATTATTTCTTCAACTTCTGTTGATTTATCTGTGGAGAGGTAACTCTGTCTATCATGTAGGTGAATGGAACATTCTTTCCAGAGCCAGAGACATGATCTGTGTTGTCTGGACAGGGAACCCTGAACACTGAACACCAGCATCCCTGGTGAAGAAGGCTCTCACTGTGCTTTGTGCTGCCGTGTGCTACACCACACATCAGAAAGCTTAAGACTCGTCAGTGACATCCTTCACCTGCCCCAGACAGATTCCACCAAGGAAAATGTGCAGAGGTGACAGTGTACAGACCATAATAGGTAGGAAATACTAACTTCTTCTGTGTAGAAGAACAGATATTAATAATGGGTGTCTGTAAACCATAATGAATACAAAAAAGGAACAAAAATTGAGAGAACAACTTTGATGTTACGAAGAGGTGATGTTTGTGATTTGGGTTTTTTTTTCCTTTTTTAAAAAAATTTTCCTCTTCCCACCATATCCACATGTGTCTTGTCTGGATTTTGTTTCAGTCAGCTATTTGGCACCTATCTGCACATTTCAGCAACTTACAGTACTGTGTTCCTTTCTGCAGCCTTGCTCTGTGGGACTGAGGACTGATGTCCAAGTCCTGAATGGTCTAAGGACTCCTGTGTCAGTAATTCTGGACTAACGCCTATGATACAGGCAGCAGCCTACACTTTTCATTATAGCCCCGGAAAACCAGAATGGCATCATTTTAAATGGAAAATAATAACTAGATATATATTTTCCAACAGCTGCAAGTAGACAGTAAAAAACCTATTTTCTTCCATATGTTTGAACTTTAGGAAAAGATTGGTTGCAATGGGGAGAAAGTGAGGAAAAACTGGAACAGCATCAGTGTCCAGAGCCTCAGTGTCGCTCTTGTCCCTAAGCACTGAAAACGGTGTTTTCCAAAAAGTTTCCTGTCCCAACGAATGTAATCCTTAGCCACCACTCTTCTTTTTTAAAAAGACTGGGAGGTTGCAGGCCTGCACAGAAATTATTCACTTTTTTCAAGCTGTCTGGCTGAGAAGAAAGGGCAGTTTACAAAAATTCCCTTGAACAGTGGTCATTGAGCTTATGAATTATCTGTGGGCAGATTCAAAACAATAATTTATATAGCTTTTTAAGAGAGAAAAGACCACTTACAAGGGAAAATTAGTATTCATTTAGAAGTGTATATTCTCAATCTTATTTAAAGTATTTTATTTAGTATTGGCAGTGTACATTCATTCTGAAGCACTCATAAAGGTTTTTCTCATGAACCAGAAAAAAGTGGAGGAGGCTTCTTTTTATTATTGTTGTGTTGCTATGATTTCAGTTCCACTTACACAATTTTTGTTGCATGTCGGAAAGGCATAAAGATGCTTCAATGTAAGAACAACAGTAAAAGAAGTTTTTGAACAGTTTTGTTTCACCTCCAGACCTCTCTGTCCTTACAAAAATGTCACCAGGAAAGATTAAACACACAACTTTGGGGAAAATGCATGCAAACTTGATAGCTGGATTGAAAGAAGAAATCAGCCACAAACTACATGGAGAATATTGAAATTTTTTAGGCACTGTTGAAAGATTTTTTTTTAAGTTTGTACAGAACTACTAAAGAGAAAACAATGCCAATAGAAATTTCGCCTTAAGTATTGTTCATTACATTTTCAGGACAGTCGAGGAGGTATCACTGTGAGGCAAAGCAGTTTTAGTTCAGGAAGAGTCATGATGGTAACCTTTGATCTTTATTTCCTACAGTTAATACCATAATAATTCCTTTTATCTCATTGTGTACATATGCATTCCTAGGACTTAAAGCCAGTGGTTGTGCAAGAAGTTATTTGTAGTTGAAATGAAGTACTTGGATGATAAATCAAGAGGTTTTTATACAGTCCTAACTTGTGATAAATCATTTTTATGCTGTTTTGCTCTCTCCAATACTGCACCAACTCCAGTTCATACCAGCATATAAAAGACAATGTATGAACTAATGTCTGCTTATCTATTTAAATAAACTGCAAACTTTTGGGAGAAGATGGCCATTTCTTGCGTGTCTGTGTGGCACTAAGCACAATCTGAGTATTGTAGTAGCAAGTAAAGGTAAATAAACAAAAGCGAAATGAAAGAAAGATTAACAAGTTTTAGTTGGAAAAAAAAACCCAAAAAAACAACATTTTCCCTAAACTGGAAAACTACTTAGTGGGATCAACCTCACCCAACTTTCATCTTACCTTAAAATAATTGTATCTAAAATACGTCAGCAGAATCACTGTCTGAGAATGTTTCCTTGTTGACAATAAAAGGAGCCTAAAATGACTAGGTTAGATGTAGACATCAATATTATAGATAAGAAAACATCTCCTAACCTAAATTATTCCCTGCAGACCACGTAGGAGTTTCAATGTTATGATGCTGAAATTAAAATAGTTTCTTCATGGTGGTCCATCAAGCCAAATTCCCAGAAATGCCAAATGTTCAAAATTCCTTCATATTTCAGAATTTAACTGTGTAAAGCCAGTGTAAAAATCAGTGTCATTAATTAACTAATGTCATTAATCAGGCCCTTTTTAAATGAGATGCACACGTGCTCAAGGGCAGCTTGAAGCCCAAGAATGTAATCAGGAGTGATTTGGCTACAGTGACAGCAGTTTGTTGCAACACTGATCAGGAAGAGGAGAGGGACGTGGAAAGGGGCTGTGTAACTACCTGGCCACTTTGCCATCACGAGACATGAACAATTCTTCAGCATTATAGCAGCACAATGCTCTCTTTCCTCTCCCTCTACTCTTCCCATTTCCCTCCCAACTGGCAAATTTTCACCCTGCATAGGTAGTATCAGTTATCCTGTTTACAACAGTGGGTTTTAGATAGCTTCCATCATTATTCATTTAAATATATTCTAAGCTATAGATGAAAGTAAAATTAAGCACATCTATAAACAGGGTTGTTGCTAAAATGCATCCACTCTTATGATATAGAAATAGCCCTTAGAAAATGAGAAACATAATTACAGTTCATGCACGTAATTGGTCTCTGTTGCACTTTGATAACTTACAATAGTCAATAAAGCCATTTTGCCTTTCTGTGAATACAAGTCTGGTGTACAACAGTAAATTATCCTTCCAGAATAAGAATGCAGTGAAAATCAATGTAATGCCTGATTAATACCACAGAAGGTTTTCCAGCAGCCAAAATAGTCTCAGTGAGTCCACATATTCATATGCATGTATATATAGAGACATATATGTATACACATACTCGCCTATTACTCTTATCATATTTGTTCCTGTTAAAAAAATTATGAGTCAGTACAGGAACAAATAGACAAGAGGAAGAGATAAATCAAATAAAAACATGGAATGTGTTTTTTGCACAGTTAACTATGCACAGTTAGAAATTATGCATATTTCTCCGAAAGGGCCATACACAACTTATGTCATATATAGCATTGACATCGATGCAAGTTTTGAACAAAAAATAGAAGTAGATGACAACTAATGTGAACCACACTTGTTCTTGATTATATTTGCAGTGCCATTTTGATTCAACCCTGAATATAAACGATGTGTAAAGAATTGTTTTAACTAAGTATGGATCAAAGGTTGAATCTTGCAAACTTTCACAGCAAAATAGTGCTACTGATAAGCACCTGATCCTGGTTAACTCAGAGTGCAAGGCAAGCTCCATGTCCACAGGAGTTTCCTTAGCAGAAGGTTTAGGCATCCTAAATTTAAATCAAAAGTGAAAAGGTGCTTTGGAAAAATTCTTCCCCTGATGTATTTCTCTCAAGTCAAAGTAATGGTAAATCCAGGACTAATTTGTTGTGCTCCTATGCTGTAATATGTAATATTGGCTTCTGTCCCTTTTTATTTAATTAACTGTCATCAAAGATTTCATTGTCAGACTAAAACATTTGTATTCTATTTTTTTATATCTTAATGGAGCCAGTGAAGAAATAAAAAGTGGAAGTGCCATAAGGAGTGCTTTCTTCCAAACGTTTTATGACTGTGGACTGTCTGTAGGTAATTTAATATACTCTTTGCCTTTCTTGGTATATTGTGTACTAAAAGATCACCAAGATTAATTTAGATTCAAATGAAATATTGGATCCAAAACCATTTTTGTTGTTCTATTTCCATTCCTTGCATTATATGATTACCTTGTGCATTACTGATTTGCATGTAAGTCAACCTATTTCAAATCAACTCCACTGTCTTAATGGAGGCAGAAAGAGAGGAGGCTTTCACTCAGCTGCACAATATGGTTTTCTTTTATCCTCTCCAGATTCACTGGAGGTATGTGTTTGCAGCTAGAACAAGCTTTGCAGAGATAGAGCATAAAGCAAACATCATGTGCTTCCTCACATCACCCTGCTGGCATGTTTTAACTCAGGGGTAACATTACCAGCATTGAGGAGATCACTGTTTTACACCTAGGGCTGCCTGTTGGGACAGCCAGAAAGTGTGCCAAGTGACATCCACTGTCCCATCACACAGACACCTTGCCACTGAGATAGGTGTGACATTACCTCCTTCCATCACTTTGTAAACCCAGCCTTAAAAGATTCATATTCTGGATTTGAACTGCCTACCAAGGACTAAAATGTTTTTTGTTACCATTACTGATCTCACAGGTAGTATTGCATGTTGGAAAATGGCTTTAAATTGGCCCTTTGAGTACCGTGGGAGGAAGAGTTTTAGCTGTTATATGCAGCTGTGACAAGACAATACTCTAGAACATTTAATAGGGTGACTGTGCCCTTGTGATAAAAACACTTGTAAGTATTGACGAAAGCAGGGAAAATTTGCCTTCACAAATCAAGTACTATCTCACATTCCTGTTGATGAGATCAGATGCCTTCACATGAGCTGTCTTTAACTGAAATCAGTTCAGCAAAAATGGGGAGTTATTGGGGGTAACAAGAGAAAACCACACAATGTTATTTGTACTTAGGGACAAACAAGGTAAGATTAACTGGTTCCCAGGGAATAAAATTTGGCTTGAAACCATCCAGCTTGTTCATGGTTTCCCTTCCCTACACTCCTTCCTGCTGTCATCTCACAGGCCCCATCACCTCACTTTGAAGTCAGGTACCTGCAGCTCACTTGGTAAAGAAAAAAATTGAGTTATCTGGTCATAGGTAATGAAGAAAACCATGAGATCAGCATTCATGGCAACCTCAGGTAGGGTAAAGTAGTAGATATGGAGGGAGGGAAAAGGGAAGTAGAATGAGAAGGAAGTAGTACTGACCACAAAAAAAAAAAAAAAGTAAAATCATCAAGGAAGAGTATTGGCATGCTCTATTTTCCCAAATGAAAAAGAGAAAGAAAGATAAGTAAAAATATTTAAATTTCATCAGACAGATTAGAAGTCAGTGGCATAAGTGAATGCTGGCCCAGCATTTATGTTTTGAATGTCTGTGGATTCAATTTACCCTTTTTTAAAAAGATCTTGATATCATCTGCACTGAGAAACAAATCCACATGAATATTACTTAGAGCCTCAACATTCAGGAAATATGAAAATGAACAAAGGTACAGACTGCGTTGTTTTATTTTGCATTAAATGTTCAATCAAATGTTCATATCAATGACAGAACATTAAGTGACATTAAATTTAATGTGAGAAATATCAAAATTTATCCATTTTTTTAACAACAGATTTCAAGACATTCAGGTTTTTGTAAACATTAAAGGAGTCAGACAGGCCTTTAGTTTTCTGTATCTGTCACATTATTCATGGGCACAGTCTCATGGACTGTTTACTTGAGCAAATGTACATATGTGCGTAGGCATTTAGAGAACAGAAGCCATTACCAATCAAAGTTTCCAGCAAGAGGATTTTTATACTTCTGGAGAAACTTACTCAAACAGAACAGTGCACTTTGATGGTTTGGTTCAGATAGACGAGTGATTCAGAGCATCTTCTATTTATTTATTTTCCTGCTGGTATTCAGTAAATATAGCTGGACAATTAGCAACAGTTAAATAGCTACAACATTACCAGCACTGAATAATTTACTAATTGGCAGAATAATTCCCATCTCTTCCATTTGACCGGATATTTATTTTATGTGTGTGCTTGGTATGCAATATTTACTCCTGATAAGTTGGGGGAGGCAAGTGTATTTGCTTTTGCTAAATCAGGAGTAGCAAAACTTGTGGTTGAAGTTATGAAAATTATGAATATGACATTGAAAATGGAAATAGAAAAACACTTCCATACTCATTTTGTCAAATGTAAAATGTCATTTGTGTTCTACACTTTTAAATCATGATTATTAGCTATTCAATGAAAAAAGATTAAATGTTATAGGTCTCAAAAAGTTACTCAAAGCCTTTTCCTCCATCTGTTAACTTTTATTGTAGCTTTTCTGCTAAGGTAATTTAAAACATTTTGGAATGCTTTTCCTCTTACCTTTTTTCCTCTTAAACAAACATAAGAATTTAAAAGTGAAATTCTAAAAAAGGGCTAAAATGATGAACTCTTTGTAATAGTACATTTGTAATACAACTTCTTCTGTTTTTATAACACGGGCAACCTATATTCTGTTCATGTGGTTTTCAAAGAGGAAACTTCTATTTTCCTCATTTGGTATGAAAACAGTATCAAAGTGAACATGGTTTGTTCTCAATTTCTTTGCACTATCTGATCTTAGTAAGTAATCTATAAAGACTTAAGCCATAGGACATGCAGGATACTCAAGTTACAAGTGCCCTAGGGTCTTAAGAGATTTTGTCTGTGTCATATGTTAGAGCTGAAACAGGGAACATGTGAAGCTTAGTGTTTGAGTCTTTCAGTTCTGGCATTTTAAAGGTAGCAGTGCCACTATGAGTAGCAAAAATATTTTATCTGCCTTCTTAGGTTAAGATTTATTTGGCATCATTATCTATGTCCTCCATTGCCGGTTACACTGATAATACCCCAAATAGAAAGAATTCCAAGTAATTCAATGCCTGATGGAGTTCTATCCAAACAAATGGATCTCTCTTCTTTTTTAACATTAAAATATGATGCCAACAACCAGGAACAAGCTTAAAATATTTTTTTAAAAAATATAAAATAAAAAATAATTCAGCAGTGATAGAAAGTTGTTCTGAGAAAAGCAGCAAGCAAAACTTTGTTTTAAAATTATACCTTGAAGTGTGTTTATTGGTTTCAGTGGAAGAAAAGAAGAAATTTTACTATTTCTCCAGTTGCAGATGCATATATTGAGAGGCTTGAAAATGTAAGTCACAGTGAGAAGCTCAGCTGGTACAAATCAGCATGGTTATTGAAGCTGGTGGAATGATAGGAGGGTTTCACCTCCTCCGCATCTGGTCCTCCTACAAAGTGAACAGCTGATGATTCAAAAGGTACAGAACATTTGTACAAGCAAGGGAGACACCTTCCGTGTGCATCTTGTTAAAGTTTGTGGGTTTGATTAAAGTGAATTCAGTGTCTGCCTGACAGGCAAGATTGACAGAACAGGAAACCGATGTCTTCCATTAGCCCCAGAGTAGATAAAAGCAAAGGCAGGAGGATGCAGCTCCCCCCACTCAGGAAGCGTTTCCTTTAGGACAGAGCAAGCCATTAGCTTTCAAAGGTTTTCACTCCTTGTGATGAGAATGCTGAATGTCAGACCAGTCATACATTAATGTCTGTTTATCCCAGTATGCTGGGGTTTTTTTGTGTTTTTGTTTTTGTTTTTGTTTTTTTTGCTGCTAGGAGATGTTTAAAAAAGAGGCAAGGAATGCAGGTAAAAAGAAAGGCAACCCCTTCTGCCCTTCCTGGCTTCTGGCAATCAGCAGTTTACAGACTTTCTTTGCTAGACACAGCACCTATGCTGCCAATAATGTATGGGACTATCCCACATATCCATCTTGTAAACTTGTGAATTTAGGATATTTCAGAGTATAAACAAACACAACAGAACCAACCATCACTTTATAGTATATAAATGATTCAGCTTTTTAGCATGGTTTTATTTCCTGATAACTGTTACTCAATTCTGAATCCAGTAGAGTCAGTAGGGTCTCATGCAAAGTCTATTCTTGTCAGTACTCTGGGTATCTAGGAGATTTGGGAACATAGAAGTTCTCTATAAACAGAAAGCTTATTCGTCTCCAAATGAGGAGAGGATCAAGCGCTGCCTGATTTCTTATATCCAGCTTTTTAAAGCATATACAAGATACTAAGAGGCAAGCCAAACTGGTCTGAAAATTTTGGTGTATTTACAAGTCTAAGAAAGAGAAGATTCTTCATTTTGAAATGCTGTTTACCATTATATCTGGATTTTTTTATGCATAACAAGAATTCTGCAATCACTTGGGATAAAAATGTGAAACCCTGTTAACAGCAATAAAAGTCTGCTATTACTTCTTTAGCATTTAGAATCTAATTTTAATCAGGTGTTTTCTACACAGAGTTTTGGGTTTTTTGACATGTCTAGTAGGTTAAAGCATAACACGTGCCATTCTAAGAAGGCACTATGAATGTGAAAGCTGATAGATTTTAAAAAGGAGTTTAACAGTCATTTTACTTGCTATCTTCTTCTGAGTCTTTCAGCCAATTTTTGTGTGTTTACTACTGCTTTCATCTGGAGTGTTCTCCGCAGCTTTTTTCCCTTTCTTTGTTATCATATGCAACACTAGCACAAACAACCACAGCAAAGAAACAAGGACTTTTGCCCATGAAATGCAGTCCAAGTTAGACACAGTATCATAAATAAATAAAGCAGGACCAGTAACTGAGGAACTGAGGAAATCAATGACAGAAAAGGGAAAACAGCCCTTTTCTTCTTGCATGTACACTGTAAATATTTATTTTGGTCTTTTTTCCCTGATACAATCACAGGTGTGAGGAGAAGTGGTCGGTGCCAACCCAGAGCATATTGACAGAAAGGTAGCTGCTGAAAGTGGGGCTTTAAGGAGGAATCTTAAGGAGGCAAGCCAACGCTGTGGGGGCTGAGACACATTTGATTTACAGCATTGATCACAGGAGTTAAAGCAATGACTGTGGAAGCTGTGCTGAAACCACCAGGCCAGGAAGAGAAGGTTTGTGACATTGAACTGCCCGATGCCACAGACATGCCATTGCACTGGCTGCTTCCCAGCGTGCAGCCACCAGCACCACCAGTGCCTTGGAGAAGGAAACAGTGTAGGGACAAGGAGGAAAAAGCCCTCTCCGTGGGTCTTAGTGATCATACCCAGAGGGGTAGGGGAGGGGGAAGAGAGAGGCTGAAACAGGAGGGTGGGTGATGATTCAGAGCCTACCAACCAAGTCCCTGATGAAAATGAAATTTGACTTCTGACAATGTGGTTGTAAATGACCTCAATTTTGGACACATTTGGATGCCTCTTCTCACTGCAGACCAGAGGGTATTCCTAAGGGAAGGAAGGAGCTTAACATGTCTGGCCTTGCACTTCCATAATACTTGGATATCTCAGACATGCATGCATTTTTAGGATGTTTATGTTGCTAGCAATACAATGTTGCTAATATAGTATTACTCAAAAGAACCTCAAACAAAAAATAAACAAACAAACAACAATCTGCCAAAAAAACCCACCCACAAAAACCTCCACAACTGAAAAAACCCCAAACCTTTGGAAGTTTTATGTTCTCACTGATACATGAGGACTACAGAAGATATAAATTTAAGATATAGGTGTCAGTGCCAAGATACAAATCTGGAAGACTGTGAAGTATTCATGTGGGAAACTTTCCGAGGACTTCAGATGTTGAAAGTGGAGTGGGCAGGGAGAGTAAGTTAATTGTACTTGGTGTCTTCTTAAGAACATTTTATAAAATAAACATAATAAAAATATTGCTCCTAACAAAACATTAAATAAATAACATTTACAGCCATCTGAACTTCAAGCTGACCACCAGCAATGTGGGACGTCACAGTTTATTTTTCGTATGGCAGATGGTATGTTCTTTTTTATTTTCACGAAATACATACACACACCACCACATACGTATGTTCTTAAAATAGAAATGCTCTTCATGAATCGTATACACCTGTTTCTCAAAACAGAAGTTCTCAAGAAAGGAATGGAAACTGGAGCTCTCCACATCCTAATTCTTTGATCTTTATTGATTGTTTCATAAATATATTTTTATATAATATATTAATAAATAGCTCTAAATACAACTCATATACCACACAAATGTAAGACTTTCTCTGTTTAATGTAATTATTTACTGTAATACCAGTGTAAGACATAGATTCCCTTACAGTCATCAAATAATTTATGTTTTGACATTGGATTGTATCAATAAGGCTAGAAGAGCATCTGCCTCTGCATTCTCCCTTTTTAACAAATCCCAAATGACATCCCATGTCATGCTTTTGCTTCTATAAACAATTAAAGCATGTGTTCACATATATTCATAGCTGTTCATCAAAGGAAAATTTCTCACTGATGGAAGAATTTGCCATCAGACTTGCTTCTAGTATTTCAGACCCATTACTTATCTAACGAATGACTCTGCATGCCAACTATAAGAAGCACCTGATTAGATCTTAGTCTCACTTATTTCTTATTTTTCCCAGTTTCTTTTGCACATGATGTAAGACATTCTTCTAAATGCACTTTGATATTGTGCTTAATTGAAAACCAGCAGAGGTAGATGTGACTGGGAATCATTTCACAGAATATAGACATCAGTATCTCAATCACCATAAATCATAGTGTAGATGTATTTAACATCTGAAGCAGTATCTCTGTGCTCTCATTTATGTTCAATGAAATAAAATAAGCACTTCTAGAGTATGATTCATCCCATCCTAAAATAGATGATGAAAATAGGTCAAATGACTCTTATCCTTAATGCACCTTTTTCTCTCTCTTCCCTATAAAGGGAGTCTTAGGTGACTGCCTCACACAGATATCTGAATTTTGTGAATCCCACCTTGTCTACCTTACCAGAGATGTTTATAGGTCAGAATAGGGGTTATTTATTTAAATCCTGAAAATTGGGGAAATTCTTCAAGAGGTCTAGGTACTGATATATGTGGGTGTCTCAGAACAATTTATTTGCGATCTTCCTATCATACCTCTGTTCCTTTGAGCTCACTGTGATTGCAACTTTTCTGTTAAAACAGCTGCATAAAAAGTAAGGAAAGAAGCAGGCCAGTGGTGAATCTCCTAGTCCATCTTAAACTGAATATTTCAGAAGGGAATTCAGATAAAATTAAGCTGAGATACAATCCTTTTCTTTTTCTTTCACATAATAATTGTACAACATTCCCCCAAATTCTATGGCTCATGAACTGGTTTAGACTTTCAGGGGCAATGAATCAAGATCTTTAACAATGTTATGATGTCTTTTTACTACAATGCCAGTGAATTTACACGAATGTTTTACATGGCTTTAGCAAAGGATTTGCTCTTTTAATAATGTTCAGTGCCTGATTACCTCTGCCCTCCCAAGCCACACCCTGAATTATATGTAAATGTTAGAACCCTTGTCTAGCCAGGGGCCGATACTTATATTTCATATTGTGTTTTGTCCCAGCATGTCACTGGGACAAGTTTAGGGAAAATGCTCTGTGTCTTCTGCAACAGATAAACCTGAATTCCTCTGCAAAGCTGTGAGGTTTAGCCCATTCTTGTGTTCAGAAGGCTGGCCATCTGGAAGTGCTTTACAGTTTTCATTAACAGAAAGATTTATTGAATGCAGTAATATAAAATGCAAATAAGTGAATCAGAGAAGCATTCTCTATGTTACACACATCGATTTTAAACTCAAACAACTGTATATTTTCATGCTTTACATCTGACTTTTCCATATTTTTGTGGTGGCAACACATTTATCACTCTGTTTTATGTGATGTATGAGGCTCCGTATAATGGGCAGTGTGAAAGGCAAGGACTGACATCCCTTGTAGGGTGCCAAAGGAGATGGGTATCCCCACTGGAACTGACTGTGGAGGGACAACACCATCGGACAAAACTGTTTTTCAACTCAGTCTACATGCAGTGGCTGATGCAATCTTTCCTGGAATGCTTCTCAGAGAGAAAATCAATGTGTCTCAGGAGAAAAAGAGAAACCATATCATTCCTAGCAAAGAATTGCGTACAACATAGTCAGAGATCCATGTTTTCAAGCCTGGCATTTGACAGAACTGACAATCACAAAATCATAGAATGGCTTGGGTTGGAAGGGACCTTAGAGATCACCTACTTCCAAACCCCCTGCCCTGGGCAGGGACACCTTTCACTAGACCACGTTGCTCAGTGTTCCATCCAACCTGGCCTTGAGCACTTCCAGGGATGGGGCATCCACAACTTCTCTGAGGAACTTGTTCCGGTGCTTCGCCACCCTCAGTCGGGAGAATTTCTTCCTATTATCTAATCTAACCCTACTCTCTTTCAGTTTGAAGCCATTCCCCCTTGTCCTGTAACTACATGCCCTTGTAAAAAGTCTCTCTTTATGTTTCTTGTAGGCTCCCTTCAGGTACTGAGAGGCTACAGTTAGGTCGTCCAGAAGCCTTCTCTCCTCCAGGCTGAACAAACCCAATTCTCTCAGCCTTTCCTCACAGGAGAGATGTTCCATCCCTCTACTCACCTTGGTGGCTCTTTTCTTTACTCACTCCAACAGGTCCATGCTCTTCCTGTGCTGGGGACTCTAGAGCTGGGTGGGGGTGGGCTCTCACAAGAGTAGATGGGATTGTTCACTTCCCACAACAACTGCCCTGAAGAGGTTGTTGGGGGAATCTGCTGGGTTTAAGGAGCTGGACAGTTGGCACTTGGGACTTTAAGCATTTTTGAAAAGGGTTTGGGTTTTCTCTGTCACCTATGGATGGGAAGGACTTCAAACAACTTGAATGTCTATACAGCTCCACGCATCAACATCCTTGACAAAACAAATTTCTTGCTAGATCTTTTTACCTCATTAACTGCTGCCTTAGGCAGCTATGGTTGATAAGGAGTGCATTTTTTTTTTTTTTAATCTTACCAAAATCATATGAGACCTCATTCACAAAACTGGGTGACCTAGTTTGAACCAAGCATCAGCTCTGTAGGGATAGATTTCCCCTTACACTCATGTTCCCTCTATCAGAAAGAGTCACTGCAATGTAAAAGGGCTTTGAAGATGCTTAAATTGTAAGTAGAAATTTGGAGTAAAAATTGGGTGGATTGAACCGTAGCCTGTAATTGACATTTATACTGCTATCTTTATAACTCTCTTAAAATCTTTAGAACCACATCAGCAAGGGACTATATCTGCTTGGCTGTCATGCATACTTCAGATCTGGGAAAGCAAAACCATAGTGGTTTAAATATATTTTAGTATGAAAGCTTTTTCCCTGCTGTAAGATTACGTGTCCAAATGATGTTAATGTTGTTTACAAAGTAACACATGAATACAATTGAATTTCTTTTGATGTACAGTGTAATTATCTCAGAGTTCAATAACTGCGCTAAAAGAAATGTGCCTCCTATATTAGCACTGTCATATAGTTCATTCTTTTGTCTATTGATCTATTGTAGATACAAAGCTTTTTTTTCTTTTTAATTCTCTTGGACATTGTTATAATATTGCATACTCTGAAACACATATTCTAAGACACATGAGTACCAGTGTCTCTTATCATTGCCAACAGTAACCAGATGAAAATTCTTATAATTGTTTTTTACTCCATTAATTCTCAATCAAATCCTTCAATTGCTTTGGTCTATGAGAGACATTTCTCATTCCACTTGCACATACTGCATCAAATCTCTAGTGTCCTTCTTCACCTTATTATGAATCCTTTACATTTCAAAAGTGAGGACTATGAAGAAATAAAGCTGTGAAAGAGTCATGAGGATCAGACTGAAACTGACTTTCATTTTTTTTTACATTTGCTCATTTCTTCTGGGTATTCTGTCCTACAGTTAGGTTTCATGGAGTTCATTTAGTAATATCAAACCATTCGGATTTTGAGACTATTTGTGGAAAAATTCAATGATTTTTCCTATAATCTACCTAGAAGTTAAAAATGTCCAGCCTTTGGTATTTGATATATGCGTGCTGTGTTCATTACAGCTACAGTTGAAGTAGTTGTTCAAGAGAACAAGGAGACAGCCAGTATTTGTATTGCCCACATCTGCCCTATTTTGGATCCCATGTTTGAAGAGTCATAAACACAATGCTTTTGTGAGGCACAACTAAAAGGTCAACTGAATGTGATACACTTAGGCTTGACCCAAATCAGGGCAAAATAAGGCACTGCATAGTGTAAGCCAGTTAGCCTGTCCTGTCTGTGAAGTAAAGCTAATGCATTTCTCTGGAGGAGAAAAGTTTCTGCCTCTGAACTGGGTTACATTCAATTGCACATTCTCGTAGCATGCTGTCATTCCTAAGAAAAAAACTGTCACTCCAAGCTTGTGCTAAATCAGGGAGTGTCTGTCTGTGAGCTCTCACACCAAGCATAGTTTTAACCAGTGTCACCACTGCCTGAGCATCCTTTCCTTGTGATCATGCAGCACCAAGTGCCCAAACACCATTTTTCCGCAAATGTCAGAGATTTTTATGTTGTGGGCCACGAGCAAATTGGATTGATACCACACATGAGAGTCTGGCCCCGTAAGCTGGACATGATAGATGTTTTCTTTAGCGTTGCTTTTAGGTATGGTAACGTACTGCATTTTACTTGATTCACAAGTGTAAGCTAAAGAAATGCAGAGAAATGATCAATAAGAGACACTAAAGGATCTAATTACAGAAACTGACAGCCACGTTTTTAAATACAAACACAGTAGTTTATTTAGAGACATGCACTTGTGTGCACCAAAATGGGTTAGAAAAAGAAGAGTGTGCCCCTTGCAATCTGATTTCAATGGTACTGTCTGACCTTGTGTTTTGGCCACACATCTCCATAGTGACGCTTTTTGTAGGAACATTTTGTGTATCTTGGTAGAGCTTTCTGTATTAAATGTGGATTTAGTTTTGTAGAGCCATAAACTGAATTTATATTTAAGCTACCTAACCACCTTTTGCTTACCTCTTTACAGGAGAAAATTAAAACATGTATTTCTATATTCATGACACCTTTAGCAGAATTTTTAAAAACATTCCTTACAATGTCATTGCAAAAACTTATCTAGTTCAGGAGAGGTTCAGTTCATCTAATGCAAGCACAAAACTGATAATTTTAGCTGTCTGCTGGAGCAGACAGAATACTCCAAAAGGTAAGTGCTAAAATATCTATTATGTTTGAAGATAACCAGACTGAGAACCTGTCTGCTCCTACATCAAATTCCCAAACTGGCTGCCTAAGCCTCAACAATTAAAATAGTCCATAGGTACTCAAAGCCACCCATTCCTTTCTGTTGACCGTGTCCTTATAAAGTACATATTATCTTTCGTGGAACTGCTTCATCAGATACCTAAAGCAGAGAGACAAAATAGATCTCCCATTGGATAGTTACAGTGTCACCATGTATGTCTAGCTTGGGAATTCTGACATATTTTATGACTGGATTTTAATATGGACTTTATATTGCACATATGCACATCTATAATTTTCTTTTTTTTTCATAATGCAGGCTGATGATTGCAAAAGAGCTTGTGATTTTGGGCTGTACTTGGTCTTTGATGAACAATTTTGATGGACTTTAAAGGAGATTAACTTTCCCAGGGTGGATTTTCTTTTCTGTACTCAGACATTTACAGGTTCTAAAGCTTAACACTGTGGTGCTGACACCCTCTGAAAGCAAAGGACAAAATCATTGTCTTCTCTTGTCTGGTCTTGACTTTTTTCATATGAACATCTTAATCAATATTAATCATATTTTATTAAGGCAAAAGTAGGATTTTGTTTCTGTGTGTATTATAGGGAATTGATGAGTTCATCATAAGTTACTACATGGACAGAAACAGGCTTGTTCACTGTGTGTCATAAATACAATATTCTTTGCTAGCCCAAAGTTTCTTCTCTTTTCTCCAGTCAAGCTTTCCATGCTTTAAAACTTTCTGCTGTTAATAACAATTATTATTATAGCATCGAGTTCTGCTATAGTTATGAATTTTAAACTTCTGTGTGACAAAAATCACCCAAAAGTAATACAGAGCATATTAAGTTGATGAGATGATAACTTGGTACAGAAGTTTTGACATTGGATTCTGTAATATACTTTAACAAAAGATGTTTCCTGAAAAGACTTACTTTAGCAAAGAATGTTTCCTGAAAGATTCCCTTAGCATGGAATCCTTTTGTAAACTCTCAATATTTCTTTGTTGATACATCAGTATTTTTGCTAACTTACTTGCTTACACTACTATTGAAAAGAAAGTTTAATCTCTATTGATTTCCTCCTTGCACTGATTGTTCCATATTTTTTTCCTGAGAGAACAAATGTGCAATGCAGTTGTGGTGAAGTCACACTTTGTGTTCAGAAACAAAAATGCATTCTGCAGGAGAAACAGGACATTCCAAAGTGTACTGTCCCTCAAGTGTTTGCAAAGATGCTGGTTCCTAAACACAAGTAGACAGGAAACAAAAGTAGGCAGCCTTTCATAGCATTAATTTATAATATATGTCTGTACTTCAAATGCAGTTTTTCCTACCATCTAGATTAGATTCCTTAGCAGCCAATCTAAATGTCTAATTGAAGAGTAGCTTTCTGAAGAGTCTGTAACTGTCGCTTGGCTTCATCCTTCTCTGTTTGTTCCTAAGGTTTCTTTCCTCTCTTGTTTTCCTTCTGAAACAACAATGCACTCTATTTTGGGGTTGCTAGTCATGATTCCAGGAATGGGAATCCAACTCTTGAGTACAACAGGCTTTACATAGTAACTTCTTGGCAGAAATTCAGAAATGCTCTGGCCAAAGGGAATTAAAAAAAGACCCAGAACAAGGGTAACTTGAAATGAAAGACATTCACCAAAAAAAAAAAAAAAGTGTGAAAAACCTCACAAAACCTCACATAAAAAAATACCTTCAGCACATAAAAGACTGAAGAATTGAGATAAATTGTGATATTTGTTTTTCATGCTTAATTGAAAGCTTTTTGCTACTCTATCACCAAGTATCATGAATACTAAGATACTTCTCTTCTAAATGTGTATGTGTATATGGGAACGTTCTAACCCCAAGCTTGCCAAACATCAAGTCCTTCTGTTTGCTCTCTTTTTAAAATTAACTCTTGATGGAGGATTGGTTCCATTCAGCACGGCAAGGAGTTTAAGTTTTCCCTGAGTCTGGGGAATTAGCATAAGAATGGTCCTGGAAATGATGAACTGTCTATAAAACTACTCTGCTCACAAAGAAATGGTTCACAGTTCCAGGGTACCTGTCTGGATTGCTGCTTCTCTCTCCACCCCCCACCTGTGCCCCCGCAACACAAGAGAGATTTCTTTGTGGTCAGAGGCATAACAGGAGATTTGGGATTTGGCACCTGAATATGTCTCTTTATATGTTTTTCCTCACAAGTTCCTTTCCCTCTTAGTGGTTATTTCTGACTATCGTTTGCCTCACTAACCATGTCTTCCTCTTGAAATGACTGTCCCAGCTGGCAGGTGGACATCTAATACAGCCCTTCTCTCATACCTCAGAAGACTTCAAAAAGTAGGTGCTCTATTCAGTTCTGTCTTGTAACAGCCCTTTTAGGATTTTAAAACCCATAAATTCCCATGCTATTTTGCTCTATTTTTCTGCTTTTATCATTATCTTGCCTCCCTCCATCCTCAAATCAGTTAAGAGAAAGAAAAGGAGTGCACACGTGACAACAAAATATATTTTTCCAAAGAAATGACACACCTAGTTATCGCCAAGGGGGACCACCTCCCTTCTTTCAACATTTATTTATCTATTGCTAAACACACCAAAGCATCTATCATATTTTAAACACAGTCTTTTTCAAGATATTTAATAAAGCATACTCTGTATTTATGACTCCTTAACCAGAAAACCATACCCTAATGGATAGATTTCAAGTTCCTGACCCAAAACCCTTAATTAACTGTAAAACCAACATTCTTATTCTTCTTCAGAGGAGTATTATGTTAGCAGATTTGGAAGTTAGTTCTGAAGGGGCCTGTTTTTATAGTACCACAGATCCTGAGGGGGGGAAGTCATTTTCTATTCCAAGAAAACATCTACCACTAGTACCACTGAGTAGCAGAGCTCCAGTTGTTTGGGGTTTTTTTTTTTAAGCCCTAATGATTAGTTTTTATTCCATAATCACAGAGAGCCCCTTTCACCTGATGATTTTTGTTCAGTCTTCAACACACTTCCTCTCCTGCTTCATCATTCATCAGCTATGAGGTCATTAATTTTAAATGGGAGATTCTCAGTAACCAACAGAGAATTTCATTGTAATGAAAACTTCTCCAGCTGATAAGTTAATTTGTCAGTAAGGCAGCTCGGCAGCCCTTTTGTTTTGTACAGAATTTTCCAGACAGTCCTTTAAGCTGACTCCAGAGAAATCAGAATCACCATTTACCATGGGCCTTCAGTCATGATGGAGGTCCTCAAAGAAAACAGAGATGACATAATTTTCTTTGTGTTCCCAAGGTCTCTATACCTAAACTATGTCTGTTCTACTGTCTGCTGGGATATGTTTGATCATACTGCCAATGTATGGATGGATGCCAAAAAATTGTGTACGGCCATTAAGGAACACTTGTTCTCGGGCTGAAAGGGCCCCTTTACACATGTCTGTCCTGAAAAAAAAAAAAAAAAAAAAAAAACTTGCACAAAAGCTTAATCTCCAAGATATGACAGCTAACAAACTCATTACAATCCATATGGGGGAATGGACAAGTGGGATACAACAAGAAACCAAGTAGCCCAGATACCCAGTATGCTTTCACATCAAAACAGCAATCAGAAAAAAAGCTTTGGAGCCAGCAATGGAACCAGCTTTTTATCAAACTAGGTGTAGATTAGCTGTGCTGAGGAAACTCCACAACACAGTGCAGGATCTGGAATGTGGGGATTCTGTTAAAAATGATGTACAGCCTGGTGAAGCTCAGCAAATTGAAACATGCTGAATTAGCATTAACTTCTCTGTCCAAAGAAATTTTACAGGCCAGATCATTGCCTCTCTTATGACCTGGCTTCACCCTATGCAAACTGTTAGGTCAAGGACAGGGAGAGGAGCAAGCCCATACTTTCTTCGTCAGTGCTCTGACCGCACATAGGCTGTGCTGGTTAGGGCAGCTGAGCTCCAGTCTCAGTTGGCCAGAGGAATGAAGAACACGATGATTTCTTCATTCCTCCTGGACTATGCAGAGCTTTGGTATAGAGAGGTGTTTCACCTGGCATGCCTGCTCCAGAAGCATGATTTCTTTTTAAATTACCTCTAATACCAGTGCATGTGGACAGGTGAAATAATTCTTCACTCTTCTATTTGAGACACTGTACTATGACAGTTGTCCAGTACAATGTTCTCCAGTGTTCCTCTAATGTCCTTAAAACCAACTCTTGCTCTATTTCACATTGCTTTATATGCAGAAGGGACTAGCAGGATTTGCCAGGAAGAAAAATGGATGGAGACAGGACTTCAGAAAGCTTCTGCATGTTTGGATTTTCCTTCTGAATTTCCACGGAGAAGGAAGCACAGAGTATGTTCCTGTGCACTTACTCCTGGGAAAGGTCACTGGTAATGGCAATATCCTTGGAACACCAGCAGTGGCCATTCTGCAAATGAGCGTTGGTTTCCAGTGCTGCTCTTTTACTGCTGTGCTCTCTCTTTAGTTTTGATCATGGCATGCTCACAGCTGTCCTTTTTCCTTCTCTTTTTCACATTCCAAACAATTCAGTTCCTTTTTCCAGGTGACTTTTGAGGCCATCCCTTTGATTCTGATGAGCTACAGAAGTGACCTTTATTCTGACTGCCCTGTCCCTGCTTCCTCTTGGCCTGGATCATCAGAATCACAGCCAAGGCAGCCAAGTATTAATTACAGAGCTGTGCAAGAAAGAAGGCCCTTGGTACTGGGATTATTGCTGATACCACAAAATGTTTTGACTGCTTATAGCACCAGGGCCCGATCCTGTCAGCAAGCCATATGCAGACCTCCCATTAGCTCTATGGGTGTTCTACAGGCAGGCAGCTGGGGACAACCAGCCCCTCTCAGAAATGTCTAACAGATCTGCACAGGACTATGAATGATGCATACTGACATGTGATTTTCCACATGTAACGCAAACTCAGCCTTACTGCTGAAGCACTGCAGTAGTTGAAGGAACACGTTTCTCAGATCCTTTCCCAGACTTTTATGATTCAGGGTAGTTAACTGCAAATGCAAAAGCCAGCTGAATCGCTGGGTGGCTGCTCATATGGAATTTTGATGCATCAGTAAAGGAGAGAGAAGTTATCTTGTAGCATACTTTGTGCTATCAAAGGCGTGCTGGGCAGTAAAGCTAATTGCATTATGCTGTGTTCAAATAAAAATGCTTGAAAGCAGTTCTGTCGAGCTTTGTGAATATGGGCACAGAGCTTGTGTATGTGACTGTTGCAGTAAAGTGAAAATGTCTCTCAACAAAAAAAGAGAAAGAAAACCTCACGGGAAATTTTCCCTCCAGTTTCCAACCAGTAATATCCTCCACTCATTTGCCCTTTAAGACATTTTCAAAGAAGTGGTTTCTTGATCATAAAACAAAACATGACACCAAAAAAAAGCCCCAACCAGAACAAGACACTTCATTGCACATGCTGCATCTCAAGGGTAAGAATGAGATAATAAACAGCATGTAACAGATGTTATTCACGTTGTTTCATGCACTGTTGGAAGGCTCTCAGACACTGTCGTTCTAAGCATGGCGAGAGAGTCCATAGACACAGAATAGGGTCACTAACAACATATTTTATTTAGGAAGAGATAAAAAAATTAATGGATTGTTTATACATGCATAGACAAGGTCTTTACAAAAGTAATAATCTTCAATCTTTCCACCCCACTGCAGCCCTTACAACAAGATCTTTCAAGAATACAGAAATTAGTAAAGATATCAGAGTATTTAAAATTTCTGAACTAATATATATATACACAAAATAACAACCTTGGTAGCATCTTATGAGTAATATCTGGATCTGTGCTTGCTTTGAATCATGGGGTTTCAAGGGAATTTTTTATTATAGTTTTGGCTCCAGTGTACTAACACCATGTGGGTTTTTGCTTTGAGTTCTGGGTTTGAATGGACCAAGTACTTCAAAGCAAGACTCTAAATCAGGAAAACGCAGTGAGTTTCATATGCTTTCCACTCAAAACCATACCTTGGCCCAGATTCCCTTACAACAGAGCCCAGCCTCACTTGAAACTCAGCCCACATTTGTTGAAAGCTTTACAAATCCCATCAAAACTGGCCCAAGTTTCAAGTTTGTAATAAAATCCAAATTCAAGAGTTCTTCTTGGCTACACATTACTCTCTGTTCTAGTAATTGCCACTTGTTTCCACTAAAAAGAAAAAAAAAAAGTATCATTCATGCTGATTTCTTCCTGTTGCACTGACAAACCTGGAATAATTCCATTAACTCATCAAGGTTGTTTTAGATTTGTACCAGGATAGGTGTGAGCAGGTTGAACAGAGGTTTTATTACAACAAAAGGGGGGAACTGGGTGTACTTCAAGGCCAAAATTCCTAAAAGAAACCCATGCCTTTCTGTTGAAGCTAACAAAATGCAATTGCAGCCTGTAGGCTTCCTTGGGTATAAGCAAATATTTCTGGCTACCACCATGGCACTCGAAGTGCCTCAGGATGGTACCATGCCAAAAGGCAATATCCATCTTTCTGAACCCATGCTGTCGTGGCTCCCCCATGCTGCCTGCCTCCCCCACTCCCTCCTGTCCTTTCTGCCAACACCAGCCTCTGTAGGATGACCGGGGGATCAGGCTCGAGGACTGTCATTTGCTTCCACCTGTGTCTATGCCTTGCAACCAAGCAAGACTTGAAGCAGTAACGTTGACTAAGAGGATGGATCTGGAACATGCAACTGAGGACACCATTTAGAGTCACTTAAACCACTATGAAACCACCCCTGGGCTTGCAGAAGTAGGATTGTGTAAATACTATGCTTCTGCATTTGCCAGGCTCTACTATCTCAATGTACATCACAGATTTGCAGGGTGATATTATCATCTATTAATGTTATTATCTATCATGAGACATTAAGAATGATATCACTGACACACCTATTACCTGATCCACCACTGGATCATATTGTCTGAGAAAAGCCCACTGCAATGAAACAAAAAAAAAGCCTACAGCTATTGCTATCCAGTCACGAAACCACAGTAGGGAGCTATCCCATAGTCAGATTTCAGTAAGAACAAGACAGGCTTCATCGCAAAATCCACACTGCAATGTTATGGTTGCAACCTGATTTGAGACTGGAAGTGCTGAGACCTTGCAGGGATGTAAGAGGGCAGGTAAAATACAGTGGCAGACAGATTTTTGCTCTGGATGCTTAGACCAGGCACCCTTTTTGCACTTCCTCTGTCAGGAATCCTCGGGAGAGCTCACCCTGACCCCGTGGCATTACTACAAGCCGGGGCCAGGCTTGGAGCTCTCTGCCTCGCAAAACCAGTCCCTTTGGCTCTGTTTTTCATTCTCTTCTGTTCTCTGGGGAACTGAGATACGGACTGGGGAATCAGAGACATATATTTTTAAATGAACCTCTTTCAAAAGGCAGGTTTGCTCCTTTGCAACCTTTTCCACCTCACCCTTTTTTACCCTGAACGATGTGTCCCCAGCTCCAAGCAGTGCCTTCTGATCGTGACAGAAATATCTCCTAGCACTGGAAGGACTCCTCACAGGCTCCTACAGTTTGCTCCCACACTTTCTTACCATCCAGTGGCAGTCCAGAGGCAGCTTTGAGCAGCTCCACCCCACCTGGGACTACTCTCACCCCTCCCTTCCCTGACCCTGCTCCCCTGGAGAACCGCGGAGGGCTGGGAAACGGCTACCTGAGGCCCTGAGCCGTGAAAAGATGTGATGGAGTGCAGGGAAAACAAAGTGAGCGCCATGAGAAGGCCGTCCCCCGCTGGCCCCCCTTCCCCAGGCGGGCCCACCAGAAGCGGCCGGAGCGGGAGCCGCAGCCGGGCCACAGGGCTGTTTGATTGCCTAAGCCTGGTGGCCAGACAATAGGACCAGAAAGAATGGCTGCTTCCTTCCTTCCTGTCGAGTGTTCTGCCTGAGTGAGCAAATTCAATAGCACTTCGCTTCGCAGCAACACCAGGCTCTCTCGCACAGGCGAAAATCAACAAAGAGCCATTCTCGGGCATTTCCAACTGCACCTAAGCCAAGGCACTGGGCTGTGGAGCCATCCGGCCTGGGGAGGGGAGCCACGCAGACGTTGCTCTTGGGTGTGCGGCCAGGCACAGTAAACATCCAGGTTATTCTTTATGGTGAAGGACTGCTTGGTTTTTTGTTTTTTTTTTCCCCTCTAATGTCAGGCACCGGGCAGTTTAGTTCCCCATCCTACCCCCCAGCCCTGCCACTTACTCGGTTTGTTTTGTACTTTCCTGATGAATTTGCTGCTTTAAACCCCTCCATATAGGCTGGTTGAAGGGTGCTACGAGGTATTCAGGCGTAACTAAACTAGGTGAAGGTGACACAAGAGTTGCTGTGTGGAAAACCTAAGCCTGCTGCTTTCTGCAGACTCAAGTGGTCGCACATTTAAATCACAGACTGGCTGAAAATAAAATAGGTGTCAGTTAATGAAAATATTTGACAAAAGCAGGCAAGCAGATGACCAAGGCTGTGCTCAGGTGGGTATTAACTGAAACACCAGTCCCTATAAATTTCATAAATAAGAAGGTAAGATAATAATTATGGATTGCAGTTTTTATTAGAATAAGGCTCTTTTCTGTCGTCCAGAACCCATTCTTCAGTTCAGTGCTGTGCCAAAAGAAGGAACATTGTGTTGCTAAAAAGACAAGGATACACGACATGCATACCTGGAGCTGACAGTCAGAAGTCACATTTTTTGTAAGCACTGAATTTCTAGATCTCTGGGGCCTCTAAAGTGGATTCAGTCCATGAATTTTTCCCATGCAGAAATAAAAAGCACACACAGTCTGTACATCACTTTACAGCACAACAATGGGTCCTGAGGAATTCCTGTGCATCCGCAGTAATGCATTTCCCTTGTACATGCATGGCATAGAACATGGCTGTACCGAGGGATGTATTCTTGTGAACATCTGGGTTTGTTGATTCAGTGTGTGTGGGAAGAGGAAAGGGGAAGCGCAAAAAGAATCTCAAAAAAAGAAAAGTTTACATGGAATTTTTGGAGGGATCTCTCTCTCTCTGTTAAAAACCTAGTTTTTTGCTTTTTGTTTTTGAAACAACCAAAGTAAGATTCTGCACTTGCCTGCTGCATCTGTTTTCTCAAGCAAAGACCTGTTTGTTTTTGTGTCTGAACCATATTTGAAACAGACCACTGAGCCAAGTTACATCACGCCTGTTTCTTTTCTTTCCTACTTCTGAACTATGACAGATTATCCTAACCCATCTGCAGGCATGATTAAAAATATGAAAATAATTTTTACTTTTCTTTTGAACTGCCTTTGATATAGTATTTGCTGTCAGATAATCTACAGAGTTTTAACATCTGGTAATGCAAAATGGTATGTTATTGCAGCTGAAGAAAGAACTATTTAGAAATTTTTATAGCAATTTTTTTGGTGGCATCCAAGATTGCAATTGTGGCTTCAGGTTACAATAAACTTGTACACTTGCAACTAAATTATTACTTTTTATGCATCAGAACATGGTTTATAACACAAAGGAAAAAAACCCAAACCCAGCACAGAGGATCTTTATTAAGATACAGATCCTGCTTACATGATTGGGATAAGTGACCTTCAGATATGTCATCACCCAATCTTAGGAAACTAACTCAGACAACTTTCTATTAAGCAATAACCTGTAAGTGACAAAACAATATCTATTTCAGTCATTGCACAGTGAGGGCTAGATTACTGTAGTTGAAAGATTTTTCTCCTTCTCCAAGAGCATTCAGAAGCAACATGCAGAGACAAAAATAACAGTCGAAGTAGGACAGCTGTATAAACTTACATCTTCTAGAATTTGAAATCAATGGGGACTCGTACAATTTATAGATACAGCTGATCTAGTTGTGGGCATTAATGTTCATGGTTTCTTTCCTCACAGAAAGATAGTCACTGACTTAGCACAAGACCCACTCCTGGTTTGGTTTCCTTGGGTTTCCTTTGGTTGTTTTAACCACTGGAACAAGCTCATGACATCATGCTGTTGGTTTACTCTCAACAAAAGCAGTAACCCAAGAGGGTGAGGCTATATAATGTATATATTTTAACCTAATTCAGGCAAAGTTTCCCTAAGAAACCAGTCTACTATTTCTTGTCCTGTGGAAAAGAATTTGCAACTAAGGGTGAAGAAACTGATTTAGATCAAACACGACTACCAGACTGTATTCTGATTGTCCCCAAATCTGGTATTGGTAAGAATTTTGTTTATGCTGCCCTTTACTTAATATCCTCTGGAAGTGACATGCAGGTAGATACCTTCCCGACTCCCTTCAACTGGAAGTGTGCATCACAGTAAGAAGATTTCAGAGTCAAGTTTGAAGATTCCACACATTTATGTATATCATATTAGTTCTGAGGTCAAAGCCAAACAAACTATCAGATTCTAGCATCTGTGAAGGTGGTTACTGGCCACCAGCTGCTCATTATAACACAACCCTTTTTCTTTTAACACCTTCTGTTCTTTTAAAATGGTCTGTTACTTTTTTTTTTTAATCTTCATTGTAGTCAAGCTAGAAAGAGGTCAGATGAGTCAGACATTGGTTAAACGAACAGAACTGTGATAACCTCCCACCTTCAATTTAGGAGGTTGCTCATTCCTCTAGCAACTAGGACTTCCCACAAGATCCTAGGGAAAGTTGAGAAGATAACTACTTAATGTATTTTAGACTATATATTAAATACTCTCCTTAACCCTGGGCATCTGCATTCCTCACAGTCTTTTGATACGTTTATGTTCAGGTTGCACCTCTGAGGTAGACTGATCCTTTTATAGGTGAGGAGCTGAGGCCCTGTCTTCACTGCCATTTGGAAGTGTGGCAGCAGCAAGGACAAGCATGGCAGTGTTGGTGGCAGTGAACAGCTCAGGCACTCAGGCACCCGTGGAAGCATAGACAAAGCAGCCTGGGATGCACAAATCTGCCTGGGACCCTCAGCAGTTATCCCACATTGAAGCCATGCCATTGGAGTGATTCCCATCTGCAATTCCCAATTTATAGTAAGTGGTTTGCTGAACCATATAAAACAAAGTTGTCACAATGGTGCTTTTGATTAAAATTTTTATAGGGGGCCACGGTGACCTTTGAAAACACTGGGGGTTGACAGTGGTCTAGTGGTGCTGCTAAAAAGTTCAGGAATGCTGAACTTTAAGGTTAGGTTGTCTGACTGCAGTGCAAATATATGCTAAGAGACTTGCCCAAGGTCATTTGTATTACGATATCTATAGTAGAGCAGGCTCTGAACACTGATTTTCCATAGCTGTGGTTAGTGCTCTAATCTCTGCTATGAAAAGAAAAAATATTTTCTAATCTGACTAAGTATGTTCGATTGTTTCTTAGGCAAAGTTTAACTGGCTATACAATATACATAAGTCAGCTAATAAGCATATCAAGAATCTCCATCTTTACTTCTTCCCTATGTGAACACTTGAATTGAAATAGCAGTTCATTTTAATTTACACCTTCTGATATTTTTGGTGCAGACTCCAACACAGGAATTGAAATGGGACACACTTGTTCCCAAGTGAGAGGAATCATAAACAGGTTTGGACAGAAACAATGAATGACCTGACTTGAAATCACTTTTATTTCTCCCTACAGGAGAAAGTTGCAGTGGTTAGCTAAAGGGACAGTTTAAATTAATCTAGTTAAACTACATTAAATGGTGGGTGGAGGTCTGTTATGTATATTCAGAATAAACAGAGTTTACAGCAGTTTAACTGGGTCATTCTTGAAAAACTCTGCATGACTGTTCTATAGACAAAGTCTACCATTATAGGGGTGGACATTTCTTTATAACCCCAATTTCAGTACTTGGAGGGAGCTTTTCTCCTTCAGGTTTATTTGCTGTTGTATCTCATGAAATTGTCACTGTCCTGCTTTCCATAGACTAATAAATCATGGGACAGACTGCCCTTCTCAAAGAGTTTAATGGTTTGTTCATATAGCTAATATGTTAATATTGCAAAATTACTTATGATTACTGTAAGCAATATTCAGTGTCTTTTTCAAACAAGCTGACTGTACTGATTCCAAAGGATTTAGAGTATCTGAGAAAATGAAAATGCATGTAAACACATATATTACAGTTTTTCAAGTGGAAGAAAATCCTTTCTTTAGATGGTTGTATTTTCATTGGGTCTTATTGAAAGAGAATTTGAACATTTAGAATAAGTAATAATTTTGGACATTGTCACTAAAGAAAACAAAAGGTAATAAGAGCAGAAACAGCAGTGGTGTGTGGAATTTCACTCAGGGTATATAAGAGTGAAAAGGAGCAGCCTTTTTCATACCCCAGAGACTGCTGTGCAGTCACTAGTGGAAGCCTACGCAGGGGGAATAGATGGTATAGAGACTGCAGTAATTTTGTAAAAGTATGTCATAAGCTCAGAGAGACAGGGAGACATAAGTGGGTAGGCTCCCTTTCATTTTTATGCAGAAAATGAATCATGGGCACAGATCTGAAGATCTAATATGTCTGTGCTTAATTGTATTGCGTGCAACTTACACCTGCAAAAGGAAAATGCCCCTTTTGCAAATCCACCTCTTGGGTGTGGAGTTGGGGTGAGAACTGCTGTCATGCAATAATTCATGAAATGGAAAATGACTGCCTACACGCTCTGTTGCATCAGGTGCTTTGCGTAGTTGTCTGGTTTACAGTGTGACAAAGTGCAACAAGCTGAGGTACCCAGCAGCATAAAGTGAAAGTGCTTCGCATTAAAATCTGTGAACAACCAAACCATTTTTAAATACAGGCAGAATCTATAATAAGCAGCAAAACGCCCATGCCTCTCATGGCTAATGAGAATTCCCATCTGTAATGGTCTGCCACATCCCTGGTTAATTAGAAACTAAATTACTAACATCGCTAATTATTCATAATGACATTCTTTTACGTCTGTTAAATTAGTTATAAAAATGATTAGCATAAGAAATGCTCGGCTTTGAAATACTAGTCAATAAGTCAAAAAGTCTCTGTTTGCCTGTTTAATCTAATGAAAGGTATTTTATCTCACACAGCATCTAAGCGCACAGGCAAAATTAACCCTGTGAAAGTAAAGGGTTTTATCAAACAAAGCACAGCAGGATTGCACTACTGTCATTTACATGTACAGACTGTTTCCATTAATAAATGTATTTCAGAATACTGTACATATTTTGAATAAGTTACATAATTTTCAAGGCCATGCTTGGTAAAAAAAAAAAAAAAGCTTTGAAAAAATGTATGTCATGATTTAATGTATTAATAAAAAGATGACCCAACTGTCTCCCAGGCTTTCCAGATACTTGACTAACCTATTTGTTTAAAAGGTGTATATGAACAGGCAAGTTTTCACAGGGTGTCATTTTCCATATAATCAGGAGGGCTTTGTGCTAAATTGTATAAGAAAGCATTCAGGGTTAAAATTCAGCATGACTCTCCCCCAAACAACCCTTCCTGCACCTTCACCCCCACTCCCACTTAAACCCTTTTGGAGGTTCCTGCCCTCCCCTCCCTGTTCTCCTCTTAGAAGCAAACTCAGCACCATTAGCACACAAATGCAAAATAACTAGCCTAGGCCTCTTCCCAGGAATACAAATTAGGGGCAGGTAGTTGAAGAGCTTAGAAAGCTGAAATAGCGAAGTTCACAATGAAAAGGATGAATAGATGAGAGACTGAAAGTGGGGTAAAGTGTTCAGCTTTTGTCATTTAAAGTGACGTCTTTAACTCTTTGCCTTCATGAGGCTGCTCTTCACAAAAATAATAATGAATTGCAATTAAGACCTGAAGGACAAAAGGGAATTATGTGGGAGGGAAAAAAAAGAAAAGGAAAAGAAGAAAAAGAAAAAAAATATGATGAGAACAAGATTATTTTTCCCTCTTACACAGCATATGAATATCTGTCAGGAAAGCAGAGAGGATAGTTTTAGAACTGTCATTGTTTAATCTGACAATGGTGCCACTGTAGATAGTGAAACCAATGATGTCATCAAAGCAGCTGGAGAAAAGTTTGCGATGGTTCATCAGATCTTCTCAATTTATATCCACACATGAAGCCCTGTTGCTGCTTCATGCTCTGTTCCACTTTTGGGGACATAGTACTGCTTCTTACTGAAATAGGAGATATTTTAGTTGTAAAGTGCTGCTATGTTTAAAGTTATTTGTCCTTCAATTATGCAAAGCCTTTGATTCAGCTGCACCTCTGGACTTGACTGCCACCTGTTTGTTCCCTGCTAGAACAAAGTCCCGTTTTATGGCACAGACCTATCACTAAAGTCATGGTGAGAGTTACAGCTTTAAAAGACTTCTTTAAAATATATTATTTGTGAATATAGTATCCTGCTGTCAGTGTAAAATGGAACAGCTCTTTGATCACACTGAGGACAAGCAGTTCTTTAAGCCTGTCGTCTGATCCATCTGAATGTGGGGGACGGATAGGGACCCAAGGTAGGTGCAAAAGCTTTCGTCCATATTTTCTCTTACCTTTAAGTTATTAGAGCTTCTCAAAAAAAACCTGGGAAAGCTGTCTGGAAGAGTTCCATAAACCCCTCTCCCATTTATTACTGCTACAGTGTTTCCAAACAAAATGTGGTCATCGGTCCCCTGTGTTCACCCACAAAAGCACAAACCCAAAGATAAGCCATCACTGGGGCAGCTTGTAGCAGCCCATGTAGGATGGATCCACAGACTAGGGACTGCAATATTTGGCAGACGGCTGCATCTGTACTTAAACAGCAAAGTAAAAGACAGCTTTTGAAGATGGAAAAGGAAAAACTAACCTGGAAAAATTAAAGTAAATAATAAACCCTCAAATATTTATCATAAAAAGTGAAGTGAATAGTATTAGACAGCACTGCTCTAAATGACAAGTGAGGATTATAGATCAGTCTTCTGTTTTTATTTGGTATGTTCTTTCTAATTACTGAAGAAGTAAATGTTTTTTCAGACACTGTAATGGCCATTTTTATGTTGTTATATTACTGAATTTAATAACAATATACTTTGGGAAAACTTTGCCAACAGACCCATTCATGCAACATTTAAAACTTCAAAGTATGGCATCTTATCCAGAGTTTACCAGGACGTTTAATTTTATGAAAGAAAACTGAAAATTTTATAGGCTCTCCTGTAATTCCTGTACTAATAGCCAGTATTTCTTGATCAGATTTTGGAAATACCAAAATTCTTCTTAAAATAAGAAGAAACATTAAAATAATAGAATAATGAACAAATTAAAGGTGACTGCACACTACTAAATTATCTTTTCAAAAAGGGTTTACGTCAATTCCAGCTATTGCACTTGCATGACAGTTTATGGGTGTGGGAGGAAAGAAAATCTCATTTTATTTGCATTGTTTTACCTGTTTTCTTTGTTGAGGATATTTCAGCTCCATGATGATTACTTGACATTCCATATTCATTGTTTACTGTGACATTAAAAAAAAATCAGCTATTTAGCAGCTTTAGGGTATGTCTCCAGGAACAGGTACAGACAGATGCAAGCTTGTCTGTCTGCTCTTCAAATGGCCAGACATGAGCCAGCTCTGATCCAAAGTCATTTACAGACACATTCACATGGCACTTGTGTTTTGAAGTAACCAGCAGGGTTGAGCAACCTGAGTGCAATTACTTGATTTTGGACAGGATCTGGCTCTGTCTGACCAGGTCAGGGCATAGCCAGAGGACCTTGGGTTTGTGTTTGTCCAAGCAGTCAGGCTGCAAAAACCTTCCAGAACAAAATGATGGGCAACAGTGACAGCTGAAAACAGCCCTTTCAATGTCATTATAATGTAAAAAAAAAAAATCTGAAGACCAATTTTCTTTATGGTAACATGAATTTGGATGCTTTTCAACAATCTCACCACAGTAAAAAATGAGTTATAGCTTTATGTTTTATTTACATCTTAGAGATGATACATCTATTGTGAGATGTTGTGATTAACTAGTCCTTAAAAAGACCCTCCAGACAAGAAGTTTTTGTGGCTTTCTTCATTTCACAATTCCTTTGACTTCTTAAGCATATTAAAAAAAAATCATATTAAGGTGCTTAAATTCTGTTGTAGTTGATGGAAATACTAAAAATTATTCAGAACTACTCATTTTCCTTAGCATGCCTAAGTAAATATTTCCAACACTGTGGTCTATTCCGGCTTGAAATTCCCCAGTGAAGTCAATAGGAACTGAACATGTGTATCAGAAGTCAAACTTTGCCTCTTTATGATTTCTAGAGCATTTTTAAAAGTCTCTGAAGGAACAACTATATAAAATACTTTCTGATGTAAGCCCCATAGGGAGAACAAAAGCAGGTATTATTTAACAGCCTCACCAAAATGCAGAGGATCTGGAATAAATCAGGAAGAGTTTGGAATAGATTTATTGGAAGGGTGATGCTTCTGTTTAGCTTTCCATTTTTTACGGGAAGAATTAGAAATGTCATTTGGCAGATGTCTATAATGTTTTTGGAACTGGAAGGAAATTTGGCTTTTCCATTTGGTGTGGGTGGATGTTCCTTTAGGCCACATTTAACATGCAAAATGACAGAGGTGGGTTTGAAACCCTTCCTAAACGGAGACCTGTAGCTGCATGTTTTGCAGACTTACCTTAGAAAATCCTCTGCCAGCAACCTGCATACCTGATCCATATATTACCCCCAGGGAGATGGCCCTAAGCATCAGTTTCACCTTTTTTGCAGCATAAAGATTCGAGCCAAAAAAATCAAAGTATCAGGATTCAGAGCAACAAAAAATCAATAGACCAGATAAACTGGTTTATCCTCCTTGCTGCTGTGCAAAGGAGCTATAAACATGACCTAACCAGCCAGATTCCACCAGTGCATCTAACCTTATCTGTATTTCATGCCACTAAGTACATTTTGGGTTTATGCTTGACATTCTATTTAATGGTCGTCCTCTCTGTCCCTCCCAGGGCAGGATGTAATTCTAATCTTTCTGGATTTAGGGGGGTGGGAGGGAAGGCTAATGCTGATAATAATAACCCTGATAATAACTGACACAGAAACAGTGAAAGCCCTGATCCATTGCAAGAGACTACAGGAAGCTTCAAAGAGTACCACACTCTTAGTGCTAGATGAAAAATCTAAAAATTTGCAAACCTGAAGAAGATACAGAGGGACTTGAACATTTCACCAAACATTGATAGATAAATCTAAAGTTATTATGCCCCAATACTGAGGTAGGTTTCCCTCCTCATGAGAAGAAACTCTCAAGGTATAATTCAGCTGCTATTCATACATTTGCCTGACAACAAAATGATGACACTGCCATGATTTTTGTACCCTGTATCTTTCTTGAGAATTGTTGCAGGAATTTGAGTTGCAAAGACAAGGAAGCCATCTGGTAATATTTCTTTTCAATGACTTGGCAAAAACATTAGCAACCTTATAAATGTCTACAGGAAACACTGAAGCTTGGTGCAGGGGCCCTGGGAACATGTGCACCCAGTCAGATGAATTAGCTTTGTGCTGCACCTGGAACTCCTTGCTCAAGGATATTGTGGACAAACACGTTAGAATGGCTTGAGATAGCAGGCTTTAGAAATTAACAGAAAGGTCATTAAAAGCCATTAAAACACTAGGTTGGATGCAGGAAGTTTCTGGGTTGAAGAAGTACTTTATTATTCCTTAAATACTGATGTTTCAGTGGTTATAACTTTTTCTGGATGGTCCAGTGCTGATTTCCTTGACGTGAATCATCCAGCCAACTTGCTAACTATTCAGAACCATCCATAAGGTATAGCTAAACATCTGTGTTCACATTGTTGGGCATTCTGAGGGATACCAGATGCAGTGTCTTGTTGACTTAACTGTTTGAAACGCCGAATTTTAGTAAAGAATCTTCCCTAAGACCACTGTAGAGAATAATTTTATCACCATATTTAGCAGAAGAATTTTCATCTTTGCCCACTGTCAGCTATGTCCATTCACACTGGAAAAAATATTCTTAAATCTAGCACCACTCTGTGAGGTTTGGGTTTGGTTTTTTTTTTTTTTTCCATTACTTCTACATATTTTCTAGGAGAATCCAGATGGAGATGCTGGTCAGCCATCTGAGCCTTGACAGGCTGACACACAGGCAGTCACTATAATTCCCCTACACCTACTTCAGGAAAACCCAAGACAGTTCTGAATTGGTATGGATTTCTGTATCTCAAAAACGTCTTAAGAACACGGGGACTTCCTATGGCCTCAGAATAGTGGTTCATATAGCCCAGGATGTATTTTCTGATGGTGACAACAGAGATGCTCTTTAGGGAAAATGTGCAGACATGACCACAGTCTGCAGTCCTTTCCCTTCCTATCCCTCTCATGTCCACCACTGTTGTACTGGGATAGTAGACAGTACACCCAAACCCCCATTTTCCTTTCTGTTCAAGGATCTAGGATTCATAAAGCAAACAGTTCACAGATACACTCAAAGGACATGTCTTAAACTTTTAACACCAAGAGTACAGAAATGAAGGAGGTTAAGGCAGCCCAGAAGCAGACTGCAGGTGGGCTCTGGAAGCTGGTTATCATTACAGGTGTTGATCAGACCGTGTCCAGTTGTGAAGCCTGTTTGTCCCTGAAGATTGCCTTACACATCTTCTCAACCAGCTCCTGGTTATGGATGCATCTCAGCCTGGCTGCCACTTCTTGAAAGTCTCTTATGAGGTACCTAAATTAACTTTACAGCAGGCTCTTCCCTTACTGGATGGTCTGCTCTTTCTAGTCTTTATTTAGCAAGGAAATACAAAATATTAGCTTACTACAGCCCTTACAAATATACAACTCCTGAAAAATCTGTTGTTATAGTCCCTGTAAATTGGGGGAGGTTGAATCCAGGTTTTAACCATGGTCAAGATTCCATTCTGTGCAGGGTAATGAAGAATCTGAAAGCAAAGATGGCTCTTTCACAATCACACTAAAAAGTAAGATGAAAAAATATATAATTACCAAAAGTATTTACAGTCCTGTGGTAAGACTCCTTGCTTACCAAAAGGATGTTTACTCATCACATCGTTTAGGATGCACAGTGACATAGGCTGCCACTATTTCTTCCTCTCTGCAACTAGGAGGGGGGTCCCCTGAAATGCTCTGCCTGTCCTTCCTGCTTCTAGACTGAAAATCAAACAGATCCTGCTTGGGCAGTGAAGTAGTGAGTACCTGTAAAAACTCCTTGCAGCTGGTCAGGAGGAGAAGAAATGTTTGCATTTATAAAAGCAAGTTCTCTTGCATTTTAAGACACAGATGTGAAATGCAAGGTGGTTAGTAACATCTTCAGAGGTGTTAACCAGAAGCTCAGGTCTTATCTTCTCTAGAGAAAATTGTTTGGGCAATGGTACTTACTTGCCCGTGTTTTTTAAACAAACATTTTCTACTTATCAAATGTTAAAATCACAGTGCTAAGAGCATGACTGTAGCTTTTGTCATGTATTGGTAGAGATGGTAAACATTTTCTTGGTAGCATGAATGACCAAACCACATGCACTGAAATTCCGGCAGCTGTGACCACACGAACATTTTACCTTGTGCTAATGATCATGTGTGAGGAAGCAGTTGGTAAAAAACATAGTTTTTTTCTCCTTATGAGTGTGGACACAAAGACAACAGCTTTCTTCACCATAGATAAATGAATTGAGCTGACAGAACTAAATCATGGACTACTTCTTTCTCTTGGCCTCTTGAGAAAGGGAAGAAAATGAGAACTGAGGCATCACAAATATGAAGGAGGAACTAATCTGCCTTCATCAAAAAAGTCCACAAATTATTTTGAAATATTTTTAAAGCTGTGGAAATATGGTGAGAATCTAAGCAGGGAAGGTCAGTAGCCTCTCTGACCGAGACAGCAAAAGCTTGGTGGTGAACAGCAACCAAAGCCTATCAGTTACCTGAAGGCCCTGTATTCTGTGGAAACCAGGCTCTCAGTCAAGTCTCAGGAGCCATTTCTTGTCCTTAAAATGAACAGAACTTTGGTAATGAGCTACAAACTGTCCTGGTTTTTAAACTGTGTTATATTCTTGTTTTCCATTTTATCTTCTCGCTTTTAACTGTGCTCTAGATTAGGCTTATTTGCAAAATTATAAACCAAATGAAGTGTAAAGGAACCATGATATTGGTTGTCGTTACTTCATCTGATCTCTAATGTAATTCAAATGTTTATGTAAAAAAATGGGAAGTTTGTGTATAGGCCACTGGCATTACATAGGTCTCAGATTCTCATTCTTCTGCAATGTAGTCTGTGGTGGGTGAAGTAGTCCACCCATGGTTACACTCAATAATAGCTTTCATAACTCCACATATAACTACAGTCTTCACGTGTTCAAGAGCTGTAGGTAGCTTTCTAGCACAATTAAACCATTGATTTACTAAGCAGAGCTGATATTACCTGAAATTACAGACCATTTCTGCTTCTTAATCTTGCAGAAATTGCAGTTATCCCCAAATAGCCCAGCCCAACAAACAAAGACCACATCACGCCAAAATGAAGGTTTCCGTATCAGCAGGGCAACCACCGTGGTTGTGCAGCTGTAAAGTCACAGCCCCCAGAGACACTGCCTCACATATCACAGCTATGTGAGCCTGCCCACTAACCTCCTTCCAAGGGCCCAGGTTTTTTTGTCTCCTTATTTTCCATTTTGCATTTGTCAACATCCCACTATCCCCGTCCAGGAGGTAGAGGAGCTCCCTTTTGTTTGATGTGAGCTGAACGCCTGGGGGCACTGAAGGGGTTAAGTGGAGGAAATTCTTGTCAACTTCAATAGAGAATAAGGCATTTTAAAGGATTTTCTGTAAGAAGAACCCAGTATGTCTGACATCAGAGCCACAGCACATCACAGTGAAGGAGTAAAATTTCTGCTTAAAGGGTTTTTTATACTTTCAGAGTGGAAAATATTCATATTGTGGTTTCACACTAAAAATAAATTCTTCCATTCACAGCCAGCAACAGGTAGCTGAGGTTAGATCAAACCACTAACTTACTAATGACTATGAATTGCAGTATCTATAGAAATGACCAGAATTCAAGGTAGTCTCTAAAATAACCCAGATGAATCATTCTTGAAAAATATTATTCACTTCATAATAAATAGACTCAGCATAAATGTCCACCACACAAAGCATGCTTTAAGTAGTTTTTAAAAACTTAAAACACTGTTGCGTGTAAATTGAAATTATCAGTTTTCTGCCTTTTAAGGAGTTCTGCTTTTTTCACAAATCTGGGAACACTCAAGTGATTCCAGGATCCTAAAGTAAATTGAATTGAAAGCATTCCTTTTGCACAAGCATCTTGAATGTAATAAAAAATAGCTCTTAAAGTATTATAAATAAGGAACCTGTACTGTCTTGAGTTAAAGTGAAAACTGTTGTTCAACAATGATGCAGAAAGAAACAAAAAACTGATAAAATCTTAAGATTATTATTCTACCGTGCAACATGGGGTTTTTCAGTAGTAAGTTACTGGTCAAACACTCTGCTTGTGGAAATCAGCAGAACATCTCTGCCATTAGTGGTGCCAGGCTGATATACTCAACTTGTGAATCTGGGGCCCAGTTAAAATATTAAAAACCAAAACCTCAAAATCACGAACTCCCCACAATGACAGCAACCACTGTCCTGCAATGCTGTTACATTTTATACAGTTAATTTATACAGTTTTATACGGGGTTGTATTTTCATATTTCTTATCCCATGTTTTCTCATTAAGGCAAACCTAAGGCCATAGGACTGGCAGACCCTAAAAGGCCTGAAGAAGACTAGGACAGTTAGGAAAGAAAGACTGTAACAAACAAACAAACAATGGAAAAGAATCACTACCACCACGAAAACATACCCACCCCACCAAGGAAGCAAATACCAAAAGAGCACAGAACTTTAACTTCAACATTTTTTTGGTCTCTGGCATTTCCTTGTCCCAGTAAACCGTATTGTACATCTTTGAAATTGTTACCAAGGATGGCAGGTTATTTTTTTTTTTCGTTGCTATGCATGCTGTATCATGCCTTCCCCGGAAAAAAAAAAAAAAAAAAAAAAAAAAAAACCAAACCAAAACCAACAAAAGGCCATTGAAGAAAACAATACCTTTCATGCCCTTGACAGGAGATGTCTAAATCACATGTGGCCAATTGCAGGTTTCAGTCACTAAATTTAGAAATTTAGAAATGAATGCTCTTTGTATCTACTTAGTGTCTGTACTACTGTGGGACTG
The DNA here is from genome assembly GCA_013397915.1 of Daphoenositta chrysoptera. NCBI lineage: Eukaryota > Metazoa > Chordata > Aves > Passeriformes > Daphoenositta > Daphoenositta chrysoptera. The sequence goes on along the minus strand of VZRO01007262.1, from coordinate 52,700 downwards.
ACTTTTTCAGTAAAGTCCCACCAGCAGTAAACCCACCAGTCATTATTTCATGGCCATTGCTGCTCACAGTTGGTTTCCATACCACATCACATCTGTACACTCATCACTCATCCTCTGATGATATCTTGTCCCAAAGTAGTAGTTCCGCATATCTGTGCATCTGCATGAGAGCTGCCTATCACCTGCTTCAGGAATTGAGAAAGGCTTGAAAGTTGCCATAATTTGTATGATTAGCAAGAAGAAAACTAGTATTTTCATCACTCATTTGTCGCTGAAAGTACAAAGTGGAAAAAAGCTGTTCTGTTTACTGGGCCGACATGCTACGCCTGGGAGACTTCAATACACAGAGTACAGGGCAGGTGCACTCCACTCTGCAGATGCTCTCTCTCAGGGGCAGGAGAAAGGAGCACCTTTCACGGTATCGTTTAAAAACCACGGGAAAATGTTATAGCAAAAGCTGACACTCTGAAAGAGGAGTATTGGTAACAGTGAAATATGGTCATTCAATTCCTCATTTCCCCTAAGAAAGGCGTATTTGTGATGTGCATATATATCACTACAGGAAATATAATGTGCAATGTAAAAATGTAACTGTAACAATATTTTGCCCATCTTAATGGGCATGTCAGATGAAAGCAATGCTAGTACACACAGACACTTCTGCCTGAGAGCAGCTCACTGTACTTTAAGCATGTTTTCGCTCATGTAACTTCAGGTAGTGCTTAGAGCTGATTTAGTAACAGTCACAAAACACCGTGCAGATACTTTAGTATGAATGAGCCTATTCCAATTAACCAGACTGTCAGCTAAAGCAAATGAATACTCTCCCTAGACTTTTTTTTGCAAGAGCTGAGCTAAACTGAATTCAAACTGTTGCAGCTTCAGTATACAAGAATGGTTTGATAACAGTAAGCTGAAATAAAGGCAGAAAGTCTACACACAAGCTTTATCAGCACAAGTCTGTCAGCAAAAAGCCTAACAGGAATCGGCAGCACGCTTAATGGAATTAACCCCCAAAACAGAATCTCTCAGCAAAATCTAAAAGATTGATGCCTAAAGGAAGCAACTACATATATCCTACAGCAGTGGTAGGAATAAATTATCTTAGTAGTAGAGTAAGTTAAGTAGGATCAGAATGAAGGTTAAAAATCCTAAACTAAGATAGCTATTCCTTGATTCAAAAGTGTGTGTCATGCAATTATAAACTTTTTTTATTCCCCTAGGCAGCTGGGATTTTCCCAGGATACCCATTCAAGTGTATGTTCAATCAGTACATATTCAGGAATTCACCTCTTGTCTATACAAAGTTTCAAGGAGGTCAAGGAGAATTTTGTCATTGCCTCCAGTGAGGCCAGGCATTTCACCCACCAGTCTTGCAGCTGAAGTGAGGTCTTTGGATAAAAACTATGTGAAACGTAAACAGCACAAATCCTGGACACAAATAATAAACTGAACAGGATATTTTTCCATCTAATATTTCATTTATTAATTTATCAACTTTAAAAAAAATTATAAAGTTGACATTGATTCTTTTTTCTAATGCCGAGATTTTAAGGGGTGAGCTGTGACAGTCCTTTTCTCTCCAGCCACATCCTTCAGACTGCATGTATACAGAAATATATTTTGCCCACACTTGAAATATTTTAATAAGTTCTGTCCTCTCAGAGACTAAGCTCAAGTGCAATACTTTAAACACCAATTTTTCTCTACGAAAGTCTGCAAAATCACTCAGCAATTGCAAGGTTCCGTAAGCCACTCACTCTGTAACCTGGGGGCTAAGACAGCACAGGGCTGAAAGGAATAAAGAAACAACACTTTCCATATCTTGGGAAAAGATGAAGTTGTAATTACTACCATGAGAGGAAACTATCTTTTGTGACTGTTTTCTTCAGAGATGTATGTAACTTCCAAAAGCAAGAAACATCACCTCAATTCATACTGAAAAATCACGTGCTGTGACATACTAAGCTTACTTTTTGGTGATAGAAAATATAGGAAAATGTCTGTTTTTATGACTTTTCAGTAGATACTTAAGAAACAATTTTTCTAAAAAAAAAAAAAAAAGAATGCCATTCCCCAATACAAAGAAAAAAAAAATTACAAGTTCAGGTTAGACACAAAATATCAATATATAATTTTAGGTAACTACTTTGGAGCCTAAGCCCCAGTCACTTAAACTTTGCAAAATTCTAAAAAGTTACCTAGCCAACTGCCTTACTCCTTTGAGATAAAAAAATTAAATAAGTTGCTTCTGTGCAATTAAGTATCTACTTGGGGATTCGATTGTGTCATCTGAACTCATGAGAATGTCTGTCTTTGTGAGTGAATTTCCCTTGAGATGAAACTTGTGGGAGGGATCTCCTTCCCCCTGGACTGCAAATAAATGTGTCCAAGAATGTTCCTGGGCTCTATGTTCCAGCTGGCCCCAAAAGGACAGTGTCCATGCTGGGCAACTCCTTTAACCTCTAAAAGAAGGAGCTGCTGGCAAGCTGACTTTTGGGAATGGCTCCTGAAATGCGGTAGGGAATAGCTTGGAAGAGTACTTTTTGGCACGTGCTTAACTCACACCAGGCAAAGTCTTAATGCTTCACTAGTGTGGGCAATTGCAATCCATTGTCTGGGAATATTTCCACCTACTGTCTGATTTACGAGTACAGAGGTGGCCAGAAATACTGTGTTGCACTTTCAGACTTTGTACTGCAATTGTGCGTGTGCAGGAGAGAACAGGTCAGGCACAGCCCTGATGGAAAGTTCACCTGTTATCCCACAACCCATGCCTCCCCCCAGCCACGCATATTTCAGAATAACCCACATTTTTTTGGAAGTCTTTTTCTTCCACTTGGGATGAAGGGGTCTGAGGAGAGCCTTCCTCCCCAAGAACAGTACTGAGAGTAGTAGGCAGTGGGCAGTTAACCTTCATGTGAAACTAGGGTTTTTTTATTTTTTTTTTTTATTAATGGTATTGTGGGATGCTCATGCACTAGTTTTAAAGAATGAACACAATGTTTCTCCAAAAAAAGAAAAGACACTGAGGCATAAAAACATATTCATGATAAACAACTGCACAATCCCCATCTGCAGAGCAGCAGAGGTAGAAGACAGTGAACCTGCTGGTGAAAGGTACAATGCATTCTATGAGTTCTGCAAGAAGGCGTTGATGCCCCTGCTTCACTTTACTATTTAATGCAGCTGCACTTACGTTAAGTTCACAGAGTGAATTCTTGGTCCCTTAACTGCTCTACCTACATATTTCATACTGCCATATACTTCAGGGGAGTGAGTGTGAGGGGGATGGGGAGAGTGAGGAGGGAATCACAAAACAGCACTTTGTCTATGATAATTAAACAAAATTCACAAATAAAATTACCCAAACCAAATAAAACTATTTTGAATCTTCCTCCTTTTTGCAATGCTTTACGAAAAAGAAATGAGAGGGAAGAAAAACTGTTCCCTTTGTGAATTTGAGAGTTTGCGTACACCAACTTATACATGCGTCTTACAAGAAACAACACTTTAAGTAAATCAGTAATTAATAAAACTGCACTACAGAGGAAGCTGACAAAAGTCTGAGTTGATTTTGAGACCTAAAGTGGAACTGTGTCTAATTATAGTAACAGTTTTAAGTATAACCAATTAGTGCAATTTACTTACAGTGCAACTAATTTTGAAACATTGATTGCTATAGACCTGATGTTTGTATTCATTTCTGCAGATGACAATGATAAGTTTGGTCATTTAAAGATTTTCCATTTTGGTGTGTTTTTTTGACACACATTATAAGAGCATCAATACATTCTTTCATCAGTAAACACAGCAACAACCACACGATTTATGACTCATTCATATATACCGCTTCTTGATCAAAATAAAAAAAAGGTAAAAAAGAAAAACTAAAAAAATTCCCTTTGTTCAAGGGGCTCTCTATGTCTGTCAGTTGGTGATTCTTCCTGACACACCCTTGTGTACTGGCTCAGACTTTCCAAGTGAAACTTGTGCCTGCAACTCCTAAATGGCATCAAGTGCTATCTCTTGTAACATATCTTGGTGCACCGAGTGGTTTGGTAATTATACAGCACTCTTTCAGGAAAGCAGAGCTCCCCTGATTATACAGTTCCTTACCTTTTAGAAACAGATTGTCTCCCTTGGCAAGACCATTTTAAAACGTAACTTAAACCCTTAAGTATTAAAATATCCATAAATAATCCTAAATAATAGCAGATTACATTGTCAAAGCTTCTGATTATTGGTAACTTCTTCTGAAATGGGAACCGATCCATTTTAGTCTAGCAATTTGAACATTTTATCCCTAAGCTTCTGTAATCAGCATGCACAGTTAAGTCAGAGACAAAAACAAGTTTCTTAGACCACAAGTAAAGAGAAACTTCATATATGTAGCACCCATGTCCAAAGGTAACAACAGTGGGTCTCTCCTGAGCAATCCCACTGGCAGAGGAACAGCAGCAGTTCATGCTTTTATGGTAGTAAGACCTGTGCCTCTTTCATCTGAAACACAGTGCCAGTGGGTTAAAACAAAGGGGAACTCCTTCGAGACACAAAGCCTTCTTGAGTAATAAAAATCATACCAAAACAATGAAAATAAGATGTTTTCTGAAATACTGGATTCAATATCACATGAATGGAAAAAAACACTTTATATTTCTGAAAATGCAGGGTAAGTGCAGCAAGGTAATCAGTTTTTAGACCTTGTCCTCAACTTTCAGACACAGAATACTAATGACAAAAGCATGTTTCATCCTCCTCTTTCCCCCTTTGTCCTATAAGTGGCAGTAAACCTTTATGTATTATGGCTAGGAAAGGTCAAGGAAAGGGATAGGGACCAGAAAGAATAAATATGAAGTGAAACAACGAAGACTGACACATAGGAGTCTACACAGATTGAAACAGGAAATATTTTTGAAGTCAAAAGTACTCTACATATCTGCACTATATATGCACGTGTTTTTTGAGTCAAACTGTCCTCCTGACTTCAATGAGACATTTATTTTTATTTGTAAGATTCCAGTTAAAAATCAGATTGTATAAAGAGAAAAAAACCCAAGTACTTTCATTGGTAAGGATTTGGTGTGCTTTGTCACCTGCAATCTCACGTCTGGTGTGCTACCTGCAATCCTAACTGTACTTGATTTATTTAAGGTGACCCAATATGACAAATGCTGACATTTTCAGTAAGACATCTATTCAGTACTATTCATACAGACACCACTCAATCGAGCGTGCTCTCACATTCAGCCAATTTCTTTCTGGGACTCTGATCCAGTGACTGATTGAGAAATTAGTCTCAGCAGATGAAATCATTATTACTTGCTGTACCTGCACCAATCTAGGAACATCTGAGACAAGACAGACTGTTCAAATCCATCTCTCCCAACTGTTAATTCCTAATAATATTTAAATGTTCCACTGTAGTACAGAAATGCATTCTGCTCTCTTCCTGCCACCTGAGAAAAAGCCCTAAGATTTCACTCATCACAAAAATTAATTATTTTGTATTTTGCCAAAGGTGAAAAGGGTAATACAGGTAATACTGTACATTTAAATGCTGGGACTTTAGTAAGAAAATGTAAAAAACCTATTGTGTTAATCGTCATGACCACTTAACTACCACACTTTTGCACTTGGAGAATTTTGGCTTTTGAAGACTGATTTGGTAAATCTGTTGAATATGCAAATACTTACTCACCTGAATATGATCTCAAATCCTTTAGGAACACATTTGATTTCCATCTAAAGCTCTATTTATTCTCCACTTTAATCCAAATCTCTTTTTTTTTCTTTTTTTTACTGTTATGATCCCTATCTCAAAAAAGAAATTATCATCAAATTTCAAACCATTAAAGAGCAAAGTAATAAAAAAATCTTGAGGATATTAACAGAGGAATTTCTAAATTTCTCTAAATTTGTTGTATTTATTTGTAGCTCACATCATACAGAAAAATAATTGGAAAAAAATGCTATTTGTTTCCATTTTTACTAGAGTCAACTGTCAGCCCAATCCTGCAAGTCTCTATACTTTAAAAAAACCTTACAGAATCTGCAAGTTAACAGATCAAAACTTTAAAGCAACAATGCAACAAAGGGAGCAATAATAAGGGTTTTGCTCTCTCTCAAGACTTCATAGCAGTCTAAAATTAAAGTCCTATATGATGTGTATCGAGCATGACTTCCATGGTTATCCTCAAAACCTGTGTATGGAAAATTTTCCTTACTTGGACCTCCACCTTCCTATCTCAAAGGATAAAGTAGGCATGCTTTAATAACATTATCTCAATCCACTTGAAAAGCCCTCTTAATTCTTATTAAAACAATCTAATCTGCTTGAGGCAAGATTTTGGTTTTATTTAGAATACTAAACCTTATCTAATTAAGTGCAGTATTAGGATGTTAACTAACATACACAAGCCAGCTTTTAGGAGTCCAGTGGGCACACATGCCAATCCATACTAACTGAAGCCTAGACCCCAGGGCCAGTTAGCCCAACAGGCTCACTTCCCTACACCCCTGCTCCCAAGAGTCACACACACAACCCAATTCCTGGTAACGGGCTTACCTGGGGTGGGGGGCACCCACTATTTGATCCTCATTGAGAACCAAGTGGAAGATGACAGCCATTGCTCAGTGTTTAAACCAGCTTCAAGTTTCACTGTCAACAAGAAGACTTTTCCCTTAGAACCTAACTAGGCAGACAGAGAACTCACTATTCTGCAAAAAGAAAACACACCTACAATTTTAGTATTGGATTTTAGCTAGCAGGACTTTTGCGTTGCACCCGCTTTGACTGCTGTGCTGCTCAGCCATCCCACAGTTTTCCAGTTTCATCTTCAGCTTTCTGTAGAAGTTATCTTCAACTGAAACATAAATCACTGAAAACACAGGGCTTGCCTTCAGTTTTGTCAAGTTCATCAATACAGTGAAAACATTGGATTTACCGTCTACTGAAAACAGTGGGATTTGGAGTTTCCAACAAATAGCCTAAAGGTCAAAGATTCCCCCAGTGTTTGTCTTCATCAGCAAGACTAGCCCAGGACAGTTTAGGCATAAGCACCTAACCTAGTTCAAGAAATACATTCAATGAACAGAAACACATGATGGTTATCAACCCCTTCAAGAAAAAAATTGCTAAAAATCTCCCATAATTAAATAATAAAAATCTCTGTTTATCAGCAGCCAAGCACAATCTCACATATATACTCCAATACTCAGTTACAATATACTGATGTGCTTTAAATATGGACAAATTATTCATGTAACATAAGCTACCTTTTTTTTTGGCAAATATAGAAATATTCAAAAAGCTAAATATATACTGTTCGTCTTTGTATATCAAAGTATCCAGCCAGCTGGTGTAGAGAGGAAAGAAAACCAGGTTACATTTTTCACCAGAGAGGTAAGGAAAAAAAAAAGAGCAAGAGAAAAAGCACTTTTTAATTTCACTTGATGATTGATAACCAATACGCACAAACACACAGTGTAAGATTTTTGAGTACCAGAGACCTATGTAAAATCATCCAAACACCAGATCTGAGATGAAAATTAAGGGGCAAAAAGACAGAACATTTACTCAATGCTCTGGTTTTCAACTTTTAGTGAGTTCCTAATTTATTAGTAATAACTTGTTTTTCTTGGAGGGGGTTCAGAAAAGGCTGGGAGACTTTTTTAAGCGTCAGCTTAAAAACACTTACAACTATTCTTAAATGCCAGCTTAAGAAATGTATAAATAAAATTGAACATTAAGACCTCTAAACTTGGAGAGACATACTCAGAACAGGAAATGGTAGTTTGTTAATAAAGAAAGGTAAATCATTCTCTAGGCTTCCGGTGGGAAACTTGGCAGGGAAAGGATTTTGACCTCAGTGGAAGGTAACTGCCACAAATGACAAATCAAGCAACTTTCTTCTTACAAGTGAGGCAAATGTTTGACATAAGGCTGGACTGCATTCAGATCTATCATTCCCTGTGGCATATTCTTCTACCTTTAACAAATAATCCTGCAAGCTTTTTGCGTTGACCGTATTAATTACCCTTTTTTTTCCCCTCCTCTCTCTCACTGAGTAAAGCCATGCAAGCCTAACATTTTTTGTGAATGATTACTTATTTCCTATTTGAAGCACAAAAGCTCATCACTTATAGAATAGGTCAAGCTTTCAGTGCCTATTACTCCTAGTCTGGAATGAATTAATGCATTTTCCTATGTTCATTTTCCTTTTCTGTTGTAGGAACAGTATATGGGACATTTGTGCAAAGGAAGGGTGCAAAAATCCTGCATTGTTTTCAGGTGAAGAAGTAATCAACAACAAAAGAATAGACTTTAAAAATCTCTTTTTGGTTTCATATTAGGCTCACTGTGACAATAGCACCGTGAAGTTTGCAATTAGAAGTATCAATTCTCCCAACTCAAAACAATAAATGGGGGGAAAAAATGACAAGTAGCCCAGTTTAATTTCAAACGTTAATATATTTTCTATTTTATAGTGAACATATGCATCGTTCACCCCTTATTTGCAGCAACTATGACGTCCTCATAAAAAGGGGTGACATTTGTAAGATGCCTCTTAAAATAAATATTTCTTTTTATAAAATAATAAAACTTCAAATAAATATTCTTTACACTAAACAATATGTTGAAAAATTAGAAAATAAAGGCTGAATTTTACTGTAACTGTACAATATACATGAAGTCCAAAGGGAAATCAAAGTCTTGTAATAGAAGGTTTCCGTAAGACAAAATACAATCTAAAAACATACTGATTGATTCACATTCTTCCGAATGTACAACATATTAGTATAATATTTTGTGACTGTGCCATGTCTTATGACAGCACTTACTTTTCACAGTTGAAAATATTATTGTATATACAAAAATATAGCACATTATCTCTGGCAGAAAACAATGAAAAAAAAGGAGTCATTTGCTAATTTACAAATTTTGCAAGTACTATTCACAAACAATAGAGTTGCCTAGGAGTGTCTGTGTTGCTTTAGCTTATGCAATATGTGGGTCACAATGTACTGCATCCCTTTTTTTCCCCCTGTATGCCACTAGCTGGATTCTAACAAGCGTATCAGTTAAGATGGCACACACACAGAAAAGCATTTCACTGCAAACAGCAAAGTACATCCCCAACCCTTCTACTACAGTGCCAAGACCATAGCTGCTTAGTTGGTTGTATATGTACGTTAAAATAATAATCCTTGTTACTTTAGTATTTCTGGCTAGTGATGCTATGTTGGCTTTTCAAAGTTCCTGGGGGGGACGCTGGGAACTTTGCAGCAAACAGTGTTGGAGTGTTTACAGCGGCACCCAGGCCGATTTACCCGGTCGTAACAGCCCTGGCACAACTTAAGGCAACCCTTGGCTGGCAGGTAACACCACAAGCAAGGCAGAAAGAGGGACACTACACCCATGGCGGACCACCTAGTGCAGCAATGTGACTGACTGCAGGAGCAGGGGTTGTCAGCACAGTTGTCCTCGTCATCGTTAGAGCAGTGATAGAAGAGGCCCTTCACACAGCAAACGCAAGTCCCGTAATCAACCACGTTCTGGGCTGAGCAAAGACACTGCTTGTCACAGATCCAACACGAGGGGAGGGTCCTTGGATAAGTGCACTCCTTACACTTACACTTTCCACAGTCCTCACACCTGTAGCTGTGTGCTCCCAAGTCTTCTTTGCTCAGTGGCTTCAGCTCACTCGACTTAAGCTCAGACTTGGGCTGCATTCGGACTATCCCGTCAGCAACTGGCCCCGAAGATGATCCTAGAAGTCTTTGTTCTGACGAATTACTGCTCGTACTTGTCCTCGTACTGCTCCGTGAACCTGTGCTGACCGTGCTGATGGATCGGGACAGAGGCGCCCGAGGAGACGCGTGCGTTTGTGTGTGCTGGATCCGGCTGAAATGACGATGCTCAGGCAAGCCATGGGGCCTTTCATTTTTGGGCTGGGCTGTCACCCGAGGAGAAGACTTGACCCCCGGCCGCGGAGCCACCGTAGGTCCCTCTGTGTATTCATTCGTGTTTCGGATGGCTCTGATCTGGTCCAAGGACAGGACGTGGACCTGCTGCATCAGGACATCCCGCAGGTCGGGCTCCCCGTGCGCTCTCCCGGTGTCACGCCGAGCCTGCAGTAAGGGCTGCGACCCACTGCCGTGCTGAGTCTCCATCGGGGCCCGGACGCTGGCTCACCCCGCCAGGCTTAGAACACATCTGAAATCCTGCAGCAACAAAGAGAGGATTCACTATTGCAACACATCTCATGCTCTCTCCAGCAGCCTTTCAAGCCTGCAGGACCTCACAGCACCGCACACAATCGAGTAATGCATCAGCCATTAAAAAAAGGAGTGACATCTGGGACAGCACAGTCAGCTGAGTGCACTTCCCTTGGCCTGTTCTGCCTACTGCTGTGAAGAGCTTAAGGGGATTCTTTCCTAGGACCATGCAGCTTAACTTGTGGCTCTAGAAAGTCTAGGTATTATTCCTGCTAACTAAGGCTTCCCAGGCCATCACCTGGTTAGACTATGGCCTTTAAAGTGATTACACTTCAGCCACTTGAAGTGACACTTCTTTTCACATCAGGCTACTGAAAACCTTGTATTAAAAAAAAAACCAAAAAACCAAAAAAAACCAGAACTACCTTGCAAGTATTCAGCAAGTGTAATGTGACCTGCTGATGACAGGCATATAATTCTCCAATTTTGTTTAAAACTGGATAATATTTTGGTAGGCTAGTCTCTTTACACATTAAACTTTACATGATGTAAATAGGAAATTTTAGTTTAATACCAATGGTCCCAAGAAAAACACTAAATAGCAATAAAATGTTTGAGGTTAGACATTAAATGAGTTAGTGCTACCAAAAACTTCAACAGCACAAGTAAAAATATCTCTCTCCAGTATTTTAGTGTGTGTCATACTGGTGCACACCACTGTGATTGTTATTTTAAGGCTCAATACTACAAAAGCAATGTCACCACAGTTGTTTGGGGTTTTTTAACGTGTAAAAAATTCCATAGACTACATTTCAAACTGTAAATATTACCAAGAGTGGCTTGTGGGACAGAGGCATGCATAATATAATCAAATTATGCCAGCATCCAAAAAGACTACTTGATAGTGAATATTACTTTAAAGGATCGTTAACTACAAAGTAGAAATGCAGACTTTAGAATTTAGATGAAAACCCAGTAAAAGACACAGAAGATAAGAACTTGTAAATAACTTCCACATTCAAATATGCACAAGTTTCAAGTACTGCCCTCTAAATTAGTTAATATTTGTTTTGCCTTTATCATATCTTAAAGTGGCTCCAAAATCCAATTACCTATACAAAAATCCAGAACAATATTTTACAATTAAAACCCAAGCAGGAACCAAACTTCTTACAAGGACCACACAATGTCTTCAATTATACCTAGAAAGAGCACCATAGTGTTACTCTGTACACATCAGTTACCAACAATAATACTGTACTGCAGTATAATAAAATACAGCCAAACAGTTTAACAATGAGTATCTCAAGACACTGTCTTTATTCTAACATCAATGCAAAACATTTAACCTTTTAACTCCTGGCTCCCTTCCTTCAAGAGATTTTTCTTGGAAAAAAAAAAAAAGTATATATATATATATATNTTTTTTTTTTTTTTTTCACAAATTAAAACCTCTTCCATATCAAAAGTTTCAACCAACAGCCTAAGCAGACGTTCCCCTCACCTGAAACTATCTGGAGATACAATATAATAAAAAGTAAAATGCTTTCCCCGTCCTTGAGAGGAATTGTCAGCCCTATCTGCCCTCCAGGTCCGGGTTTCCACCAGCCCCAGCCAGCCTAGAGAGTGCGCCGGATCAACCCCTGCCTGTCCAGAAATGACAACCCACTGCAAAAGCAAAGCTGACCCTGACCTGAAGGCGCTTTAGACGACCCCGGGCTCGGTGGCGGAGCCCCCCTCAGACGCCAAGGTGGGAGCTGGAAAAGCAGCCTCCGGTCTGTGCTTCCCTGCCCGCCTCCGGCTCCATCCCGGGCGGGGGGCGCGCAGCAGGTGGGAGGCGACGGCCCCTCGCCCGCCGGAGAGTGCAGACAACCTGGAGATAACCAGGAGACATCCTCTGGGCTGGGAGGTGGGAGGGGGCTCCTTCAGCCGCCTTATCAGAAAGTTAAACCCGTGTTTCCTTTTAACTCTTCCCCCCTGCCCTCCCCCGGGAGATGCTAAAGCAGCTTCCCCTCCCGGGAAGTGCCAGGCGCCCTGCAGACGGTGCAGACAACACCTCCGGGACAGCTGGGCAAAAGGCAGATTACCCCCTCTCGCCTTGCCCTAAGCACCCATTCAACTTCACAAAGCCAGCCGCTGGAAAAGCTCCTCTTATTTTACGCATATTCTGCAAATTGCCTGACCTTCAGCCCGCCCCGCTCCGCCCCAGCCCGGAGGGACCCAAGAGGCATTTTCAGTGGGGCACCAGGCCGAGCCGGGTGCTCCCCGGTTTTTCTCCCCTTGATAGATCCGCTAACAGGACAGGATGCAAAGAACCAGCACTTTTATTTGCCAACCTACATGCGCCTGAAAATCTTTACGGGAGGGCACGTCTCTGCCTCCCCTGACCTAGTACTTCTCCCCTTTGCATCCGCCGAGAGCAGAGAAGCAGATTTGCCTTTTTGTGTGTGCATGTGTGTGATAACACGATTCCCCACTTCTAAGAGCCAAAGTCCACTCTCACCGAGCTCAAGTGCCAGGATTGCTAACTTTTCTTAGCTGGGCTTGGGAAAAGGGTGAGCGAGGGGGACGGGTTTCACGTTCGGCACATTTGGAGAGGTTTAAAACGCGAGGGGCTTCTTGCGTGCTGTGGAAAAAACCCGTGTACCGCTGGCCGGGGAAAGGCGAAGCCTGAGGGAGAGAGGTCCTCTGCCCGTGAATTTCTGTTTTGTGGCCGGAGCCTGTGCAAGGCACCCCCACCCCCATTCCCACCGCACACACACCAACCACCTCCTCTTCTTTCAAAGTGCTTTGAAACCCCCATTAAGGGCCGAGTGTGTGATCAGACTATGGATTAGGGCAAAAGGGACTTTACCATCGGGATGGGGCAAAGTGACACACAAATAGCTTGCTGAAAACCGAAGCAGCTTTTTTTTTTTTTTTTTTGATGGGGGAAGGGGGGTTGTTACGAAGTAAACCCACCAAAAAAAAAAAAAAGAAAAAGAAAAAAAATTATGGCTTTTCCTTCTCCTCCACACATGCCCTCTGCATAGAAGAACCTAGCGAAGGACTTTTCTCGTCTTACAGATTGAATTAATTTCATCACAGAAGTATCTAAGTGTACACACACATATACATTTGTACCAGACGTGCACTCACTTCCGAATCGCACGGATCTCCTGACGCCACTACAGACAGGCGTAAATCACGCGCTGAAAGGCGGGTTGCTCCTTCTCCCCCAAGTCCGGGGGACAAACAGCCCCGACGCTGGCCAGCCCCGCTGCGCCCTCCCTTCACCTCCCCCCGGGGCTTGTCGGAAACCCACGCGTGCCCAGCGGGGCAGGAGCGCGCAGGAGCTCCCGTGCCCGGCTCCCGCAGCAGCGAGGACACGCCGGCGTTGGGGCTCCTTCCAGCGCACCCCCCGCCCCACTCGCAGCCCCCGCAGGCATTCCGGGGCGCCCGCGCAGCCCTCCGCCCCCCGCGCAGCCTTCCGCACCCCCGGGGCACCGCGGCGGGGCACAGCGCGGCGCAGCCCGCAAACCCCGGCGGAGCCCCCCCCACCCCTCCCCGGAGAGAAACCGCTCCGAAATCCCACCGCCAGCTCCTCTCTGAGAAAGGAAGGAGAAGGGAAGGGGGGGAGAGGGAGAACCTGTACGAGTGGAAAAGGGATCGGCCTCAAACATTTCCACGAGTTTTCTTGGAGCAACCAAGGTGGGGGGGAGTGGGGGGGAGGAGGTTACTGAAAAGCTTGTTTTGCAAAGAAGGAAAAGGCTCTCACCGTGATCGCGGCGCTGCACCAAACCCCTCTCTCTCTTGTATTTTCTTCTTCCTGCGGTTTGCAAATAAATCCAGCCCTAAAGCAAAAAAAATTTTCTTTTCCAAACTCTGCTTTAGTCCAACTTGCAAATTACAGTAAGAATGATCACCATGTAAAAAAAAAAAAAAGTCCAGAGCAAAGTTAGATGCCTCTCCCCAGATCGATTATAAATACGTGTGTGCGTGTATATACTATAATAATAATCAAAACACCTCTCCGGATCGGGGTAGGTTTTCTTTGCTCCTAAAAAGAGGTCACTCAGTCTTACACACACACTTTCCTTTTTTTTTCCTCAATGAACAGGAGGCCGAATCGCCAATACCAAGTCACTTTTTCTGTTGCTGTTGCAAATTGATCAAGAGGAAAGGGAAAAGCCAAAGAAAACAAAATAAAGTGGATCTAAAATAAAATCCCAGCGCTTTCTTCCACTGAGCTCCTCCGAAAAAGCAGCTTGTGCAATGTAGCCGTTCTGCTGAGAAGCTGCTTGCTGCAGGCTCCTCTCCCCTCTCTCCCTCTTAAGCTTTCTCGCTCCCTCTGCGAGCGTGTGTGTGTTGCAGGCAGTTCTGTGGTTTGCAATCGGGGGGGTGTTTTGGGAGCGCAGCGGATTTGTGGTGGTGGTTGTTGTTGTGTGTTTGGAGGAGGTGGAGGAGGAGGAGGAGGAAGATTTGAGATCTGAGCTGTAGGGGCTCGGCGTTTTTCTGCTCGCTCGCTCTCTCCCTCTCTCTCTTTTTCTTTCCGGAGGAGGTAGGGTGATCTCTCTGCAAAAGCAGCAGTAAATGGCGTCATGTGGATCTGAGGAGGAACAGAGCAGTTGTTGTCCCAGAGGATATATCGCATCCGGTCCCAGCTCATTGGCTCTGCGGGGCTACATTCACTGGCGCTCCCAGCGCCCTGCCAGCACTCCGAGCTGCAGGAGGC
>VZRO01007262.1:0-30715 GCA_013397915.1 Daphoenositta chrysoptera | reverse complement strand
GAGCGGCGGCACAGCCCCCCGCCGCCCGCACATTGTTCGCCGGCCCCTTTCACGGCGGGGGAAAAGGTAATTGACAGCCCCATTGTCCGCCCCGGCCCCCCGCGGCTTTAAAACACTCCGGGGCCCCAGTCACACGTTGTCAATGGGAGCTGTCGGAGGTGACGAGTGAAGAAGGCCTGTTCAGGAAACAGTTTGAGCCCTTCAAGTGGACAGGCCTCAGTGACTTCTCCGGCACTCCGGCTGCCACAGGCAGCCCCTTCAAAAATAACCTTAAAGCAATAAATCATACATGTTTCCTGCGCTATACAAGGAACAGCTGGTTATTTTTCTGCACTTCCCCTCCGCCCCCCCTTTTTTTTTTAAGCCTAAAAATTATTTAAGCACAGGAAATCAAGCATGTCAAAGTTTGGCAAAGCAGTTTGGGTGATTTAGCAATTACAACACTTCTTTCTCTACTAGCCAGTCCTTGGGCTTCGACTTTTTATCTCCCCATTTCCACCGGTTTCTGCATCTGCTCCGATGACTGGGGTAACTCATCCCTTGTCTTCCGCACAGCAAGGGAAGTGATCTCCGTGGTTTGCAAGGACAAGCTGTTCACTCTGATTCTTCTCTTTCACGGGAACTTTGTATCCTGGAGTTAAAAAAAAATGTCATGGACTTAACCAATCGGTTTATTTAGGAACAAAAACCCTGAACCTGAGAAATACTGAAAATGTCTCATCGTAGGCAAGTCTGGACCTCTGTACTTTGCTTAGTGCCCTTAACTATCTGATGCAGGCAGCGTTGATGCATCGCCACGCGTAATACATCATATGTGATGTGTGTGCACAATAATGTGTTGGATGCATTAGATTTTAAATATAACTACAGATTTTTCTCCTAAGGCCTCTGCAACCTCAGGCTCTGTTGCTGCAGCTGGATCCACACGGGCCAACATTTGTGTTTGCACCAACCCCCTTTAGGAGCCCACCTGCCTGGATCTGATTTCAGCCTTGGAGCTGTCATTTCCTGCCATCACATGAGGTAGTTAGTGCATGCTAACTAACTAGAATCCAGATCTGTTAGACTTAGTGTTGCCGTTTAGCAATGCCCAATTCTGCCAATATATTCAGTGCTTGGAACTGATGATACACTTAGGAAATAAAAAGCAGGGGTCAAATATTCTTTGCAATGCTCTGCAATGTCTGAACGCTGTGACTAAAACATTGTATTCTAGCCAGAAATGTAACTCTTAAAAAAAAAACCTGACAGAAAAGCCAGAGGATGAAGTAAGGAGAAAATCAAAGTTTTTTGGAGGTTTGGAGTCTGCAAACAACCAGGTAAAAAAGAAAGTGCCAGCTAATGTGCAGCAGCATTTAATTCTCCTTACTCACATAACATAGGATATATGTTCTTATTTCTTTATGATGACACATATTAACAAGATATAAAGAATATCACTGTTGGCTTAAGGGTGGCCAGAGGGTATTTAATTGAAACAAATGGTCATGAGAAAGGAGGTGTGTGGTAGCAGGTTTAAGGCTGTGATCTGCTCAGTTCACTCCATGGCATTAACCCATCCATTTTGGCAGCATTGCACTGTGGGTCAGGCCATGGGAAGGAAGATTTGCATATTTTTAAGATTTTTTGAGTACAGAAACATACTGTCTGTATTTCACTTGCAATATGATATGTTTGTATGTCTGTTAATATAATTTAATCTCCTTGTGGGTGTAGTTTCAGTTCATCTATCCACAGCACATTTCTGCTCTAGTTTAAAGGCTAAGGTAACATAGGCTTGCTAAGTGCCTGAGACTCATTTACAGGCAATTTTAGCCAAACCTTACAGCATGCTGTAAGACATGGCCCTCCTGAATATCTTTTGAAATCTTATGGGAGTAAAAGCTGTTCAAAACCTCAGACCAGATGCTTTGGTAGGATCCAGCCTTTAGCTTGCAAATTACTTCAGGCAAGGACCTCCTTCCTGTTTGGCAACTTCCTAGAACACTTTTGCAGCCGGATACATAAACTGCTTATTATATTGAGGAGGAGATACTCATCTGGGGTGATTTACCATTGCTCACTTCCATCCTCTGAGAATCCAGAACCATATGGAAGTCAGAGGTTGTCCATGTCCTGCAAAGGGAACCCATGATGGAAAGCTTTTACTGTAAAAACTTACTCTCCTTTGCTGTGACCAAGAATTACACATTCTCATATGTCACATTATACCAACTAACCTAAGGTCTGCTCACACAGTGAGTATAGCAATATTTTGCTGTTAAAATGAGTGGCACTTTAGAACCTGACAGCTTGGGGGCTTTGATGTGTGTTTTTTTGTGCTGGGGAGCAGTATAAAAATGCCAAGTTAACAAGTTTGCTATTGCCTTTGCCCAGCAGTGCAAAATGATTGCTTAGCCACCATTAGATCAGCGGAGAAAAAGAATCCCACTACAAAACAATAATTAGGACCAAAACCTCTGCTGTTCACTGACCTACATGTAGAAGAGCACTTGAAAAACCATTACAGAATACGTATGCTTATTCCCTAGGAGAACTGAATCCTTCTCGGTTCTTCTCATATCTTTGGGTAGGCAGAAGAGAAAAATCCAGTGTTTTGGAACACTGCTGGCAGAGAAACTCAATGTCAGTACTTTCCTGACAGTCTTTTCCTACTTAACTATGTTCATTTTTAGTGGAGGTTTAGAAACAAGTATGACAAATGTTTTTCTTCCAATGTACAAACAGGTCTGCGAGCTAAGGCTGTGAATCCTGCCATATGAAAAGAGTGACAGCAAGATGGCAGGAGAGCTGACATCATGTGCTGAAAGAGGAGTGACAGCAAGGCTGACAGCAAAGCTTAACTGGACAGTCAAGTGTGAAGAAAGTGCAGCTGGACAGGTGTCTGTAGATGACAAGATGGGAGAAAAAGGTGCCAAGGACTAGTAACTGTCTGAACAGGGTATCCATTTAATTGATTTATATATTTTTTTTATATTTTTATTTCTTGCCTTGTAACCCTGGAGAACTATGCATTGTCTCTGGATTGCAGTGAGGAAACTGTTCTTGCTTTTACTTTGCCTTTGCCTCAGTCTTGCAGTCACACTCCCTTAACACTTGTTGTGAAATCTAGACTCTGATAAAGTCAAAGGGAGTTGTGCCATCAAGTTTAGTGTGGCCAGGATTTTACGGTAGTGTCAGCAATGTTGTACTTGCATAGACCAATGTTAAATTTGACAACTAGAGGGGAACTTTTCCCAATTTCTAGCTACTCCTCTTCCCAAAAGAAAGATGTCAGTCGGTGTTGAAAGACAGTTCATGGTACTTAGTCAGACCCATGTAAACAGTGTGAACTTGGAGGGAGAACACTCATTCTGCAAGGTATAAGCTAAACACAGCCTGCAAACTCAATTTATCCAGCTTGTAACCTACTGCCAGGACTAGCTGCAGGAGCAGCTTGGGAACAAATTACATAGCAAATTCACAGTTTCTGGGAAACATGGTGCTAGTTTGCATGCCAGTCCAATGGACAACTCCATGAACACTTTAGCTTGGGCTATGTGAGTCATAAATCCTGGGATAGAAAGCTCTCACTGTCTCTTAAAAGGAGGTATTTGCCCAGACAGCCAGAAAGAATTGGGAACTACTGATTTAGATCATGGTAAAATTTTCTTTTGAGATTCTTGTCAGTGCTTCCACCATTCAACCAGGAAGATGTTGGGCTGCCAAATGAATTGAGGTTGAAACCTGTTTCTGAGCATATCTCTGGGTTCAGTAGCACATAAATGTAACATATGAAGCTTTGAATCTTTTGAAGTCTATAGGAAAACTACCCTTCACTTTGATGAGGTCTGAATTTCATCTTTTTCCCATCACCTTCTTCTTCCTCCTTCACTTAATTCACCTCATAAAACAAAAACTGAGGCCCATGTGTGTTTTTGTATAGCTGTCTGGATTCCTTTGAGCCGTGCACTAGCATAGAGGTTCCATTTGTATGTACAAAAGCCAGCTATACATATGCAATTGCACTAACTGTGCATGAGAAGATCCTCTACAACCTTAGGCTTCAACTTATGAAAATCTGATTCTGGAAGCTTTATGGTTCCAGACTCTTTTAGGGAGAGTCAGGGAGCCAAGGGACGTGTCTGTCTGCTACATTTTGCAATGAGCTTTTTACTTGGGAATAAAACCTGCAAGATGCTGAGTGCTGCTGTTTGCTTTAACAAGAGTCCCTTTGAAGGCATGGTAAAGTGGGATCCAATTCTGTGAGAATCCGATAATGAGAATCATGAGGAAAAGAAAAGGCCTTAATTGACTCTTGTCTTTAAGTTTTCTGGAGTCCTTTGTGTGGATTTTCTAGTGCGTAGAAGGGCTTAACTCACATTTTTCCTCCATCTGGAGTCGGGGGGCGAACAGGCCCTGCTGTTGTCAGCCGCGCGAGGAGCGCAGACATCACGCGTTCCATCCTCGGGAGTTCTGCAGTTACTTGGCTTCAGACACGTGGGAGTTTTGCCCGAGTAATGACAGGAAGGTAAGGCTCATTAGCTAATTGATCCCCGCAAGGCCCAGCTCACACCCCTTCCGTAGCCGGTTGGGCACAGGTGTGTTGGACACGCGGCTGAGCACAAACACGCCCTTCGCAGAGAGCATCTCCCCTTTGTGCAGTGGCTGCTGTGCCCGAGCACGTGTTGTGCCGCTAAGTCAGCATGGGTTGGAGACACATTTTTGTTACACAATTTAGCCACCATGCCCTGCGATATCTTGCCTCTCATCTTGGTGAAATTCCCTACCGTGGTGTTCCCAGATGCTAGAAGTTAATTATCCTACAGCAATCTGACACCCGTGTTACCTCACAGCTGTATTTGTGATGCATAAAAAGGTGCTTTTAGCACGGAATGTGCGATCATTAAGTTTTAAAAACATTTAATTGGGGGGAAAAATTGGAACAGGAAAGGACAAAGCTCCCTTTGCAGGTTTGAAGCCCACAAAAAGCAATGCGCTATGCTCCCTCTGCTGGCATCAGGGCAGCCAGTCCTTCCTCTCCGAGATGCACACCAAGGCACCGACACTATTTCAGCACTAAAAAATTCATACATTTAATGGCATTGCTTTTGTTAGGAGTGATAAATAATAAGTCATTTAAGATTTTTTTTCCCCCTCATTCTGTTTTTCAGAAACAAGGGTTTGAGAAAGAAACAGAAAGCATAGCTAGGCTGCATGATTCTGCATTTATACTTATGTCTAGCCTGAATACACTGCTGCTTGTTACATAAGCCACACCCAAAAAAGAGAAAAGACATATTTAGGGTATCATTCATAGAGAAAAGTGCAATAGCACTAGATTATTCTTATTTTTAAGTTGGGTATTTTTTTCATGAGAATCATATCTAGGCTGAGTGACTTCTGCTTTTCATTCTAGCTTTTTTTGGAAGTTCTTATTTTATTAATATTGGTAACCTATTTATTTAAATGGCTCAATGAATATTAAATAAGGTTTAGCTTTTCCTTGAAAAAATGGTAATACGTGGTAATATTTTCCTTTAGTGAATTATCATTGGCACTGGCTTAATGAGCTGCAATTTATCACAGGTAATTTATTTTTTAAACTATTTTGACTTCTAAAATATCTCATTTGTGAAATTATATTTATCTAATTTCAACTGTCAAATTGAAGAGAAGAGTTATTTTCTAATTAATTTTTTTTATATAATACTTTTTGATGATTCTGATAAAAAAATAATGCCAACACACTATCATTTTATTTATTATTTCTCCTGTCTGGGTATGCTTTTCTTTGCAGTGGAAGTGTTGGTGTAAGTGAACAAGAACTATATTTTTTTCTAACTTTAGCTAGGAAACAGTGCAAAACCTTTGGGTTGAATGACTGAACCATCACTGATCAGGTACCTGTTGAGGAAGAAGTACAAAGCTCCCCTTGAGGAGTGGAGCAGAAGTGAGAGAGATGTGCAGACATTGGCTCTACAGTGATTCTTCTGTGCTGTCCTTGCTGGAGGGAAGTGATGGAGATGCTGCCCATCAGCTGCAGTCCATTGTTCCTATTTTCTGCCTCTTTTTTTAACCACTTTGCTTCCTGTAAAGAAGGATATAGCTGGAAGAAGAGCTGAATTGTCAGAGGGCAGATCTTTTAACATCTTTGCTTCAGAAAAAAAAAATTGCAGTAGGGGTTACTTTGGTACAGTATAGAGGCTTTGGTGTAGTGCAGATGGGGAAAGCACACATTATGCAGACAGGCATGGCTGAAGCCAACATCAAGGCTGGCCAAGGTCAAAATATCAACATACACATACAGTACAGATCAAATAACTCTCAGACAAATTGGGGACACTCTCAGCTTCAAACAACATTCTCAGCTACACTCACAGAATGCTATGACTAATTTTGAAGGTTTGACCTACTCTTCTCTCTCCAAAATCAATGACAGTGGTTGATGCTATGACCAAACAAATTTCTTGAAGAAGAATCTTTATTTAGTACAGAGACACTTCAAAGAAAACACATTTGAAACCAATTAAGAAATATATGCATATCTAGCTTTTCCCTGAGGCTTATCTTTCCTTAGATCTGAAGGGCCTAACAAATTTCACTCTCTTTCTCTTTCTCTTTCTCTTTCTCTTTCTCTTTCTCTTTCTCTTTCTTTTGCTTTCTCTTTCTATGTTTCCTTAACAGCTTCTGGTAAGTAACTACAGCAGGATAAGAAATGTTTTTTCTGTTCCACAGTGGGACAAGACATTTAAACTCATTACACAATTCACTCAAAAATACCACCCCCCCTTCCCAAAGATTATTGCTGAATAAATAAAAATAAATAAGAGTTTGCACTTCAAAGAATATGTAGTCATTTATACCAAACAAAATATTTTAAATAGGCAAGCATATAGTGCTGAGATTCTTTAAAATGCTTCTCTGGTAGCTCATGTTGAATGAGCCCTGGTATTGCTCTGGCAACTTCCCCCTTTCCGCCTGCTCAGGGGATTAGCTAGGACCTAGAAGGACTGAAAGGAAGAACTGCACATCAGCTAAGCAGAGGAAGCCAAAGGAAGAGAACGTGGGTGGAAGACCTTTTTTGAATTAAGTAGTTAAACAAAGAATAGTAAAATGACCAAAAGTGCAGTCTCAACTCAGCTTGGGGATAGTAGATTGTATAACCTAAAGCAAAACCTCACAGTATGAGCTTCTATTTAATTTGGAGGAGGCAGGCTGATGGAGAATTCTGAACTGGGGTGCTATAAATGTTTCTCTGAATTTAACCCAAATGATGGACTGAAAAACACAATTTACTTTAGTAACCACAGTTTTAAAGGAATGTGACTGAGGGCCTTGTTCTGAATGGAAAAAGTAAAGGGAAAAACAGTGTGAGAGATCTCTGTTGATAAACCCTATGATGCAGTCAGAGCAGACTGTAGTTCAGCTTCTGACACAATGAGTTGGGATGTGATAATTGTTCATGATAGTGGTTCGAGTTAAGTGAGGTGAGTGGGTATTTGTACTTTACTTTTTCATGTACTAGGACACTCTTGGTCTCTCTGGGGAAGAAGCAGCTGATGTTTGTTTCTCTTATTTTAATGCAAGTGGTTTTTGTTTGAAGCTGAGAGAATTCCTTGTCAATAATTTGATCAGAAATGTTACAATCCCACAAAAGATTTTCTGATAGGAAAAAGCTCCTTCCCCATTTCTGCCTAGCTTTAACAATATGACCCGTGATTATATTTTCTCTCCCCTGTCCAGTTGTGGAGGGGAACGATAGAGCAGCTTTGGTGAGTGCCTGGCATCCAGCCAAGGTCAACCCATTGCATATGGTAATTTCATTTCATTGACCAAACTGCAAACATAACTCCCAAAATTGTATTCCCCATTTTATTTAGCAGCCTGATCAGTTGTACAACTGCCACAGGTACCATTCTGCTGGATCAAATATCAGTCTGTCTCAAAAGTTTGTGCCAGCTTTTGGGAGGAAACATGATCATACACTGGTTTCAAGGTCAGATAGTATTACATCTCACAAAATTAGACTGAAAAAAATTCTCTTTATATGTGCACACTCAGAAGGCAAAGCTTCCTCTACTGGTAACTGGATTTTGGAGTCATTCTGCAGTTTGCTGTAGCTGCTCAAGTATAACCTCAAATAAAATGTTTCGCATTTATTTAGCCCAGAGGGTCATGAAAATGGATTTTAGGGACAATACATTACTTTGTTGTGATACTTAATTTAGCATTATTTTTGTGTGCTCATCAGTAGCAGCCTCTTCATGGGTAATTTAGAACAAAGCCATCCAACTGATAGCCTAAGGGATATTGTGGCCCACAGGCCAGGTCTAGTCCTCAGTATAACTACAACATCAGATAAGAATTATTTCCCTGAGGAAACATCTGTGATACGACCCATCCCACAGTAGCCAGGAAGTTGTGTAGCGTGAAGGTGAATTAGTGCTGGGAGTCTGAACAGATCACATAGTATGTATTGGATGTGCACAGTGGGAAAAATAACGGGTTTGTCATGGGTAGAATGGACAAAGGATGATTCCAATCCTACTGAAAATTGTCCCCTAGCTACACCTGTGAGAACCCTCATACAAACAATTACCCAAGTACTGGGTTCACACAGTGGTATGCCCAAAAACGAGATTTGAATGCTCGCACACATAAGAAGGAAATCACTGCTGTGCTAAGGCAGATGGACTGTGGCAGCACATTCTCCTTTTCAAGAACAAGCCTAAGGAAAGTGATGATGAAGGAATCAGAGAAAGGCTAACAGGTTAAATGAATATTTAGATTTCCGTGTACTGTAAAGAATTTGTCTTTTTCTTTTTCCCTTTTTTCTCCAATTTCAATAGCATAAATAATCTCCTAGACACTTAACCTTATCTGTAGCTACACTGGAAAGGTGGAATTTATCTTCAGAAACTTATGGTTATTGTTAATGGAGTATGGTTAATGGACAGAAGCAGGCACTTCTAGAGTATTTCAGATGGCTGCTACAGGTTAAGATGAGAGACATCATGCAAGTGCTCTGCAGTAGCTATGAAAGAAACCAGGATGACTAATTTGGAGGTAGATGTCTTTAAGGACTGTGATACCTTCATCACAGAGCTCTTTATTAGGTCAGGTGTAAATCATTGTAATTCAGCTCCCAGCTCTAAGTTTCTTTGTAGCCTTGTATTGGGAGAGCACCGGTGGTAAACTGGTGTTTCATATAAACACATTGGATTGCTGTATGTATGCAATATGTATGTATAAGACAGAAAAGACAAAAGGCATTTCTCTGAGTTCTGTACCAGAGACACATACTGGAGCAATTAGTATAATCTAGGATAATATTAGAGGGAATAATAATGCAACTGTGGCCATAAACCTCTTCTTTACACCTGCAAATGGAGAAACTGATTATTCCTTTGGATACATTTGCTAGATTTAACCTCTGTTCTGTAGGGAGGTTTATCCTTTCTGTATGAGAAACAATATTAACTTGTGTTGCAGTGTGCTGGCTGCTGGATCAGCTGTCACCAGATAACAATGTATAATTGCATACTGCCTACATGAGAACATCCTGTCGTCTCCTCTCCAAGAATAACTTCACTGCCGAGTACATTGTTCTGCAGGGTCACTGACAGTGAAGTCATGTGCTGCAGACCTCCAAGAAGGGGAACAGTTACACTGCTCCAAAAATCCACATTTAAAATTAAAAAAAAAAAAAAAACAAAAAGAAAGAAGAAAAAAGCCCCCCCTAACCCCTCTTTGCCCCCCAAACCCAACCAAAAATACCCAAACCAACAAAGTCCAGGAAAAGAGTCCCAGTAGTGAAATTTGCAAGGAACAAAAATTAAGCCTCCTTAAGTAAAGGAACACTTTTCTTGACAACCTTAACTCCCTTTACACTACAACTATGATTACATATTTTTTTTTTCCTTGGGGCCTCTGACACATTTAAACACAGCATAGATTATGTTCTTTGATTTTCTTCTTGCTTGACATTTCCAAGGTGTTATTTCATACTGCTGATTATTGTTTGCAAATGTTTTGTAGTTTTGACATTCTTGTCCTAATGTTCTCTCTGTCTCTTGTTGACACTGGTGGCAGTTGTAGGTGTCACTGCTGTAGGGGTTATGGTCTTGCCTGACTGTAAATAAATACAGTATATATTTATGAGTGGGAAGACACTATCACTCATTTTTCTTTCCAGTCCTTTAAGTGATCTTTTCTCTCACCCACAGTGCTGTAACACTGAGATAGTTACTGCCTTAAATATTCTTTTAGAGCTGCTGTAGCTACAAAAATAAAGAGCAAAGAAATAAAAGGGCATTTTCTGTGTATTAGGAAAGGAGTAAATGTTCTATTTGGACATATGGAAAGCACAAATATAAAAGTGTATCTTATTTTCTCATAATGGTAGTTCATTTTAATTTTTCTCTATGTTTTTCATGGGCTCACATTGCTAATGAAATATACAATTGCCACAGTAGTATTTTATAAACATGGGCACATAGAGGTGGACTTCCATCGTTTTTCTGACTCCATAGTGAAATTGTTAATTTTAGATTACTGGTTACTAGTGAAGAGTGCTCATCATGCAGGTGTTACCTTAGTTGCAAGGTGAATGCTATATGGATTATATTATAAAATATCTTTAAAAATAGTCTTTTCTTTAAGAAACAGAATTTTATAAAGCTCAGTTTTTGGGTTTTGTTGGTTTTTTTTGTTTTTTTTTTTTTTTTTTTTTTTTTTTTTTTTTTTTTTTTTTTTTTGTTTTTTTTTTTTTTTTTTTTTTTTTTGGTTTTTTTTTTTTTTTTTTTTAACAGTTATAGTGTTGAGTAATGCAGTGTTCTAATAAGTTAATTTCAAATTGAGCAGAATGCCTGAAATTAAAATTGGTAATTTTAGACTGGGTTTCCAAAAAATTTGGTGATACCAGTTTTTCTGTCAGATCTGCTGGCAAATGGATTATGCTGTCCTTTTCATTAGAAGAGAATGATTGCCAGGACGATAAAGCAGTTTGGTGTGGCATCAGAAGAAAGCATAGCACACACACATGTGTACAATACAGACTCAGTCAAGCTGAGACACAGGTCTCCTACACATTTCCTCCTGCAGCTTCTGGCCAATAGGTTTGCTCCATTTTGGAGATGACAGGGCCCACTGTGGTGGCAGTATGTTGGCAGTGGTTATATCTTCCAAAAGAAGTGCACCACATTTTCATTTATAGTGATGGCTCCCTTGTGTTCCCAGCACTGTGCCATTAAAGGTGTTAAATAATTTATTTTCTTCCAGCTACAAAACACTTTTCAAAATGCACTCTTTTGCTAGCTCACATCACTGTAATACATACAATCAAAAAATTTTGAAAGCAATTAGAATTATATTTTTCCCATTTCATCCCCTTTGATTGAAGAGTAGACAACGCCAATACCTCCTAGGTCTTTTATTTTCTCACCTTACTAATATCAACTTTTTCTACCAATGTTTCTGTGTTGTTCTGTTGGTTTAACCAGTCAACATTAAGCATTTCTAGCAAGATATTTGTTTCACTTATATTTCAGAGGTTATTAAAACTCAGTATCGCATGTTTTCCTAATGGTGGGCCGCCTAACATTCATCTTAGTTAGTATTGTCCTTTTTCTTAATTTTGCTCTCTTAAACAGGCCTACATCATTCTATGTACTTTTCTGGTGAAATCTTTGTCATAGTAAAGCTCATGGGAATTTTGGCATCACCATCAATGAGGGTAGGATCTCACACTTGCATTTATCAAAGTGTACTTCTATTTTTCAGTGGGAGGAAGTCTTATATTGAATGCTTACCATGGAGCTTTGAGAGAGCAGGATGAGAGTAGAACTCAGCACATGTTAGAAT
The DNA here is from genome assembly GCA_013397915.1 of Daphoenositta chrysoptera. Classification (NCBI taxonomy): domain Eukaryota; kingdom Metazoa; phylum Chordata; class Aves; order Passeriformes; genus Daphoenositta; species Daphoenositta chrysoptera. The sequence goes on along the minus strand of VZRO01007262.1, from coordinate 18,871 downwards.
ATCAGACTAAAAGGATACACTGTTCAGACCTAATACAAATACTCTTATCATAAAGATGATATGCTATTTTTACCATTCACAAAAACCAGAACTAAAAAATTGTCATGTGAATTTTTGAATTTTCTTTTATTTTGGAATCAACTTCGCATATAGCATGCATGCATTAATTCGTCCTCCTAGATTTCCTAATATTAAGAAAGCAAGGGTGGAATTTGTCTCATATCACTTGAAGCATGCACAAGTTAGATGTCTAAATCTAAATTAGGCTGCTTTTTATACCCCCAGGAGAAAAGCAGGTATCTCTGGATGTGTCTGATGTTATTCCAGAAGCCATCATTGTTATGCAGAGTTTATGTCATAGTTTAACCCCAGCTGGCATCTAAGGCGCACAGAACCGCTCACTCATACACCATTCCAGTGGGATGGGGGGTGGAATTGGAAGGGCAAAAGGGAAAACGCATGAGCTGAGATAAAGATAGTTAAATAGGAAAAGTTAAAGTTGTACACACAAGCAAAGCAAACCAAATAATTCATTCACCACTTCCTATGGGCAGGCAGGCGTTCAACCGTCTCCAGGAAAGCAGGACTCCATCATGTGGAACAGTAACTTGGTGCTGTAGTTTAACCCCAGCCAGAAACCAATTACCAGGCAGCTGCTCTGTCACTCACCCACCACTGGTCAGCAAGAGAATCAGAAAGGTAAAAGGTAGAAAATTTGTTGGTTGAGATAAAGACAGTTTAACAGGTGAAGCAAAAGCCATGCATGCAAGCAAAGCAAAAAAAAGGAATTAATTCACTGTTTCCCATGGATAGGTGTTCAGCCATCTCCAGGAGAGCAGAGCCCCATCACACATAACACTGACTTTGGAAGGCAAACACCATCACTCCAAACATACCCCCTTCTTCCTTCTTACCCCCCTCATTTTGTTTACTGAACATGGTGCCATATGGTCTGGAATGTCCCTTTGGTCAGTTTGGGTCACCTGTCCTGGCTGCATCTCCTCCCAGCCTCCCATGCACCCCAATTTCCTCACCAGCCTGGCAGTACAAAAACCAGAAAAGGCCTTGGCTCTGTGTAAGCCCTGCTCAGCAATAACAAAACCAGCTCTAGTTTATCAACTCTGTGTTCAGCACAAATCCAAAACACAGTCCCACAACAGCCATTGGGGAGAAAATTAACTCTACCCCAGCCAAAACCAGTACACTTGGGAAGACAAAAGCCATCACTCTGAACATCCTCCTTTTCTTTCTCCTTACCCTAGCTTTTTATGCTGAGCATGACAACATATGCTATGGGATATTCCTGTGATCCTTCGGGGTCAGCTGTCCTGGCTGTGTTCCCTGTCAGCTCCTTGTGCACCCCAAGACTAGTTGCTGGTGGGGTGGTGTTAGTAGCAGAACAGGTCTTGAGTTTGTGTAAGCTCTGCTCAGCAATGATGAAAACATATCTGTATTACTAACATTATTTACAGCACAAATCCAAGACACAGCCCCATACCAGCTACTGTGAAAAAAAAAAAAAACCAAGCCAAAAAAACCCCCAAAAGCTCTATGCCAGCCAAAATCAGGACAGGTAATTTCCTGTTTTACTTTGTCTGTCATGAAAAACCTAGAGGGACTGCCTCAAAGATATTGGTGCCTTTATTGCCCAAGATAGATCCTGTGAACCACACCCTAAATTTCCTACATTCTATGCCAAAGATAGGTCTTTTGATTACTCTTGATTCTTGAGTGCTTCAAAAGTACATTATGTGTCTCAACGTGGTCCTTTTCTGGACCTGTTCCAAACAGTTTAGGATGATTTTGGAGGGGTTGGCTCTAAATTGCTTGCAATTTTTTTAGTGCTAAATAGGATACAGAGTTCAGGTTGGTATCTTGTTTTATTTTTCCACTTTAAATTTCATTTTCTTTTCTTTTTTCTTTCACTGTTACAGTCTCTTTTTATCTTTGTACTTCTTTTTCCTTTTGGTAACTATAGAAGTCCTGTTATTCTCCTTTTCCTTTTTTGGCCTATTCAGATTTAAGAGTCCTTGGATTCCTTTCCTGCCACTCCTTCCTGTATAGGTACTTTGAACTCTGAACAGCCCTTGTGAAGACACTCTGACCATTGCTTTGCCTTATATCTCCTTTTTTTTCCCCCACAGATGAGTTTCATTCCTTTTGCATTTTCCCCAAAAGTCCCCAATGTTTTTTCATAAAGATAAGCATTAAACATTTATTCTTATCCCATATTCAATATTTTACGTTCTCTAAAATAATTCTGAAAGTGGAGTTGATTCCCTTCCACCTTTTTTCCTCTCTGAATTATTTTCTTCCTGTGTTGGATCAAGTGTTCTGATTTCATAGTTTCAGTGCCCCGCTTCCCAACAGCTGAAACTTTGACCCCACTCTTCATCTTTAGTTTTTTGGAATTCACTATGTATGTTTGACAGTTTTTCATCTGTATGCACTACCTAGAGACTTCAGCAACTAAAATGCAGTTGGAGGTTTGTGCCTTCCCTGGCTGTGTTCCAGAATGCTGGCCTAGGGGATATACATGAAATTATTGCTATAGGGGATTTTTGTTCATTTTGGTTTTGTTTCTTTTTTTTTTTTCTTTAATTTCTTGTATGCTTACCTGAGATTTTTAGCATTTTACTGTTGTCACTGTCAAAATGATAAAATATGTGCTTTGAAAGCATTATATAATATATTTTACGCCTATTGATTTTCTCCACTGTGCCTTTCCCATGCATACTGCATCCTGTCTTTTCAACACAAGGGAATTATTCCACTAAGTTTCAGTTAGTCTTTCCAGATCGTAATCTCCTTTATTTAGTACAGCACCTTCCAGTTGTTGCTTGTTTCCCCACACATTTGCGTCAGGCATTATATTCTTGTTATCCTTCATCTTTTGCTTCAGAACAATTTTAGTTTCTCGCCTAATTTGTATGTTGGAAGTACAAGCCGGATTATTCAAATTAAGTGAAAGCTTTCCCTTTCCCTCCTTCTCCTGAAGGTTTGCAGCCTGCCTAACAGGCCCTGCCAGTTCTGAGCCGAAGAGGCTGGCAACCTGTCTGCAGAAGGGGAGACAGGGCAATCCAAGCTGTTGGCTGCGGTGGCAGGAGGCATTCCAGTGATCTCTGCATTCAAACCCCTCCAACCTACCCCCTCGGATCTTCCCTTGGCATGTGCATTTTACTTTCTTCACCCGTGCTCGACATTGGGAACTTCTGCAAGTTCCTTAGCTGCACAGTTCCAATCAATTTTCTCTTCCTTACTGTCTGAAGAAGCAGTTTCTTGTATATTATATCAATATACTTTATTGGTGTCATTTGTTTTTTTAGGGACTATGATGATTAGAACTTCTGGAGCATTACTCAATAAATCTAGCAACACCTTTGTTATGACAGTGCTTTTCATCCTGGCTCTCTATTTTGTTTTGCTTTTGTAATATTTTGAACTACTTTCCTTGTATGCAAATTAATCAGTTGGGACTGCTTATCCTTTCTGTCTTTCTGACAGGTCTCTTTCAGTGCTTGTGCTGTGGTCATATGTGGTTGGAACTCTTTTCTTCATATCGAAAGAATAACACACCTGTTGCAGGTGTTAGCACTGTTTCACACATATTTCCCATCTGCTTTTCCTGTGGGCTTTTTTAGGATTCTGCCTTGGCACAAAGCTTTGCTTTTCTCCTCTTCTATATGTGGGGTCTAAATTGCCTCTTCCTTTTGTTTTTTTTTGGTAATTTCTTCTTTTGGTCTTTGTCCAGTCCCTGTTTCAGTCTGTCTTTCCCATTTACACTTCATTTGGCTGTTCCCCTATCATTCATAGAGTACATCTATTCCCCACTGGGTTTTTCCATGGAAAGGTCATGGACGTAGTTTTGAGCAGCTGTTTCTTCCTGTTCTGAAAGCTGCTTTGCAATGTCACAACCCTTTGCTGCACCCACCCTGTAGCTGATTCCTGACACTGCCCAGTTTTCTGCCTTGATTTGCCATGTGCTACCGTTTGCCTGAGGTGATCCTAGCTACCACATATGACTGAAAACATGAGAGGGGGAAAAGTGGGGGAAAGCTAGACCTGTGTTTTCCTGAGGATGCAGCACAGTGGGAGACCCATGTTCCTGCTGCATCTGTCTTGGAGGCTTGTCACAGTTTCCTCTTAGCTTGGGCAGAATTTGCTGCCAGTTGCTGAGAGATTTGTTGTAGCCATGGGTAATCAAAGTAAAGGAAAAGATAAAGGTCCTTTAGCTGTATGTATATAATCCATACAACAGTCATCATAACACTTTGCTTTCAAATACTTTTTCTGAACAGGAAACACAGTCTTGTGAAACAGATACAGCCATTTAGTTTGAGGACAGAATACCACATGCAATGTCATAGTTACAGAATCATAGGACGGCTTGAGTTGGAAGGGACCTTTAGAGGTCTTTTAGCCCAACCCCCCTGCAATGAGCATGGTTCCCCCCTGCACCTGTGAAGAAACAGTAGGTTTTCTTGGGTCAGTAAATGAAAATGTAAGTAAAAAACCCCAGGCACTATTATTCCAAAGCCAGCAGGTTCCTTCTCCCTATCACGCCCTGAGACATACCTCAGCTGCTTTGTACCCCTGGAAGTGTTCAGGGGAGAGGGGGGAGCTGCTGCCTGCCTCCCTCAGGAACAGGTCCAATCCTCTCTGCATTCACTGTCATCCTTCTTGTACCCATGTATAAATTACCTAGCTTAGGTAATATTCTCCACATGGCCATACTACTGCCACATATAACAGAGAATGGTGGAAATGTAAGGAACTTCTCTCTGGTTCAAGGCTAGTTAGGCTTGCTGCAAGCTTTATAGGAAGCAGGTTTGGGGTCCCTGGTGTAGCTCTTTACATAGGTGGGTTATGGGCCATCCATGGAAAGCGCATTTAGTTATAGAGTCACAGAGGCTCTGAATTCTGCTTTTCACCCTCCAGATTCTTTGATGTGAATTTGCTGGCAGTGACTCCCTTCAGGCATGAATTCCTCACCAGAAGTCATGATGTGGGTTAAAAGCACTTTGTTTTAAGGAGATCTGAGCCCATTTCCGTGCAAAGCAGGATCCCTAAGGAGACAAAGGTGTTCAGCCTTGTTCTCTATGTAGGGTGTTAATCAGAACACAATTTTCTAAAAGCACTATTAAATTTTGCTATCTTGTATTGTTGACTTCTGTTGATACTCTGCTCTGCGGATGATTTGCCTTTTTATTCCATCATATCTTTTTCCTTGCCTTATGAAATGACTATGTATATTTTACAGGGCTCTCTAAGATCAGGGGGTTGACTAAGTGTTTCAAAAAAGAATATTGAAAACATTTTAGAAGAGAGTTTTGTCATTTCGTCCAAATGAGCCAGAGTCAAACATATTTATATTAGGTGAAAAATAGCATTAAAATTGTAGAGGGGGTAATTTTGCAGTCTGCTAGTAATTTTACATTCTCAAGAATCAGACTAAATTTTGTTCAAAACAACTCAATCTCTATTCTTCTCACTAATGTACATAGCTTGTTTGATATTGCATTTCATTATATAAACTTTGCTTTAATGTTTCTCATTACTTCTGCGCACGTAACCCTGAATAAATGCAGTATCTGGCACAAGAGGCTATTACTATGGCATTGTTTCAAAACTAGTGTCTTTGTGTTGCACAAGATGGAGCTCTCAGTGACATGGCAGAGCCTCCACTTTAAATCTTCAATTTAGGAAAGCTGTTTCATCTAACAAAAGCCCGACATCCTACATGTACTTCTGGATCCCTATCCCAGGGCATCAAGCCAGCAATGCAAGATTAAGACCTAGTAATGAAAAGGTCTTGAATTGAACAGGAATAAGAAAATTCTGGTTTTGGGACTATATACGGAGAGCATTAGGAAAGGGTCTTTAGTCCTGCCTGTTGCCAATCCAAAATCATTGTAAAAATATATTCTTTATTTTGCTGGGATGGGCAACCAGAGAAGCAGGAGAGAGGGAAGGAACTGAGAGACTGTCTAATTGTGCTTCTATAAGTGTCCTCCAATAACTTGTTAATGTGGTTGGGGGAACTTTTCCAAAACTGAAATAGACAAATGTATTGTTTCTTGTCCAGTCAAAGTGGGAAGCTTACATGCACCAGGTTTGGCTAGAAGGCTCCAGGAAAGCTTGACTTTCAGCACGTAGCCACACTGCATCATTTGCTGTGTCAACAGTGGCCAACAGAAATGACAGCTGAAGCTGTCTATAACATAGCACTGTCTTCAGGCTCTAAAACCTCAAAAGAATCCTTCATTTGACTGTATTGTATCTATCCTAGTGATGATATGATATTATAACCACTTCCCACCATTAGCAATATTTAGGTGGATGGCACAAATTGTCATTGTGTACTAAATAAAAGAAGGGAGGGAAGAGAAGTAGAGTTTTGGATACTTTATTGTAGGCACTGCCTAATTTTTGGGTCAGTCTCAGGCTCTGGCAGGATCTCTCCAAACAACTGTTTCTGAGTCAATATGTGGCAGAGTTCTGGGCCTAATTTGTTCCAGTGACCACCTCCAAAAGCAGTCACATTTTGTTTTGGTCTCTGGCCCTGTTTTATTTACCAGCATAGGCATAGCCATTGGGTTTGGGTTGTCCTGAGGTATTATGGGGCTTTTCATGACAATTCAATTTCTCAGTGACTTCATCTCATCAAATGTCAGCTTCAAAACCCAGCCTGTCCAAACCCCCAGCTGCCCTATATTTCCTCTGTCCGGCACATCCAAAGTTCAGAATGTCTGTGATCTACTATTTTATACAAATAATCATCTTTATAGCTTGTGTTTTATGTTCTTGTTTTGTTGGGTTTGTGGGGGTTTTATTATTACCTATGCTTTGATTTTGTTTGTTATTTTTGTCATTGTTTGAAAATTTGATCTGAACTCAATAGAAAAAAAACCTCAACAGAGTTAAGCTCCTTCTCATATTCCTTTTTCATGTCTGTATGCTGGTGAAAATTATTTTTTCACTAGTGTGGCTTAGCCAGCACAAGTATGTGCAGAAGAAAAGGTTTAATATATACTTCAATACCTTGCCTTATACTAATCTCTATTATTAGAAACACTAAATACAATACTAATGTTTTCAACTTAAGATGTGGGAATTTACAGTATCCAATTGTTTTTAATCAACCAGATTTGACTTAGAGGGAGACCATACATCTCAAACTCTAAGATGATATTTTCATTTAAAGAAAGTAGAAAAACTTGTCTTTGATGGATATAATTGTGCTTTATGAAGACCTGGAAAGTGGCCTAGTAAGATCTTGCAATCAATGGCTTTATAATTAAAGGAATGAAAGGTATACATTGGCATAAGAAAACTATATATTGATATGAGAATCATAAATATTGATGGGGGTTCATGTAATGAATAGAATGGTTTCCATAGTTCTTTTGGGAAGGGAAAAGTGCACATGGTAGCACTACCTGTCCTCAGCAATTTCCTGATTGTGTAGTCATTCATGGTGCTGGCATATACAATGGAAAGTATTCACAAGTATTACCACCCTTAAACTGTTTTAGGAAAATGCCTTTCTTCAGAATTTTAGAATTTCTTTGTTTGAAATTATGAATATTTTCCTTCAGACAGGAAGGAATATTTGTCTACTACAGAATGCATAAGCCTACTCAGTCTGTTCAAACCAGTCTTTGAACAGCATCTGTTTATTTTTGGTACTCTGTGGCTGTAGGACTTCACCTGTCTCTTACAGTCAGACTTAGTCTAGGGTTCAGCTGCTTTTTTTGCAGTTCACCATTCATTTTATTTTTTACTGACCTTTTCAAATGTTATGTTATCTAACATGCATAGTTAATTTTCATTTTTGTATTTAGATGTTAATCAGGAATTAATTTGTACCTGTCGTAGCAGAAAACATTTTTATACTGACACTTATCGGTATATCCTGGACAGCAAATATTATGAAGAACATTTTGGAGCTGCAAATGCTCTTCAGTGACAAGCACGTAGACCTATATTCACACACAATCCACCAAAGTTCTTTTGAAGGTCATGGCAAATCTCTAGATTTCTGTGCAAGTGGGAAGACTGATCTATTTTTTTATGGGAAAGAATTACACTTTGGTCAAATTAGCCATTAATTTGGGTTTGGGTTTCTTGATTTCAGAAAATATTTTGGGCATGTTGAGAAAGAACCCCTTGGTTTGACAAAGGCACTACACAGTAAATCATATCCTTCAGGATTTTACACCCAAAAGTTTTTTTTTTTGTATCTGTATTTTACTGAATTAATCTTCTGTGTCAAACAATTACCTACCTATGAAGTACATGGAGGCATGTGATAGGCTCTTATCATTGAAATAGATAAGATCTCAAAATCATAGCTCTGAGAAAAATAATTGATAGAATTTTTTGTATATCACACATTTGTATTCATGGTACCCCCAATCCCAGAATCAGTGTTTCTTCAAGCCATTAACCTTATAATGTAAGGCAAACCTCTAATTCAGTCAATACCACTAGATATTAATTGCTCTGAAAGTCTGAACTTTTTTCTCCATAAAGTTTTTATTTTCAAAAGGGCTGGCATTGTGCAGTGTTGACAGCACAACATGAAAAGTCCTGCTGAGCTTGTCTATACACATTTTGCTATGGCTGAGCATAAAGCTCTTTGCTATGCAACTGAATGAATATCAAAAGAGAATATGAATACATGTAGCAGAGAAATGAAGTGTTTTTGAAAAGTCTTTCCTCTGAATGAAAGAAGAATAAAGTAAGATTGACTAAGAATCAGCAATTTGGTTATATTTTTTCTACCTTGGGTGGCTCTGAGGTTTGGCTGGGGGCCAGTTTACAAATTAGGTCATTGATATGTTACTTCTGCATATGGAATAATTCTTGATAACTGTATGGTCTGTCCACACATGCGAGACTAATCTTAATTTCCAACATCCTTCTTTCTCATTTGGGGAAAGAGTTTTTACTGTCAAAACAAAATCTACTGATGCAAATTTCACACCCCCCCACCCCCGCATCCTCACCAAATAAGAACAAATGAAAAGGAAAGAGCTTGTCAGAAGTTATTTCATTTCAAACCACCTCTCATCAAAAAGAATAATAAATATATCCAAAAACCGACTCTCAATCCTCTTAGGCATGTTATGTTTCAGTTAGAGGAAAAAGACACAGCATCATTTTCTGTGACAGGTAAGTAAAAACCTTTTTGTAAATTTAAAGAAGAGCTAACCACAATGTATTAAAGTAAACGTATATATATTATTATAAGTATATGCTTATTCCATGAGCCTGGGTTCTCTTGGAGTATGGAGAACTAAATGCAAAGCAGCTACAAAGTGCTACTGTTAGGACCAGGTAGTGATTTAGAATCAGGCAGTGATTGATGCATTTTTTGCACAAGATGACTTAGCAGGAACTCAGCTTCCTCCCCCCACTTTTCAATTTTTAGCATCTATGAGTTTGCCAAATGGTGTGCACTGATGATATCTACATTTGGTCCCCCTTCTGGATCGCCTCCTTTGTTGAGTGTTCCCAGCTTCTCATGTGTTCAGCAGATTTTCAGCCCCCAGCACCGTCACCGCACAGCCCTGTGCCTCCACACGGCCACCTGGCAGGGAGACAGGCTGTCTCCCATTGTCATCTCCCGCTCCTCCTCGCCCCCCTGGATCGACCAGCAAAAGAGGCAGAGGAGGAGAGGGAAGGGGAAGTGGTGGCTGGCAACAGTTCCTATAGGAAGGTCAATTAAAGGCTGAGAGTTGGGAAAGACAGGATTAAAGAACTGAGTGGGCTGTGATGGTGTATAGGGAGCAGGGAGCTGGGGATGACTTGGAGAAGTGCAAGAGAGGATGGGGAAGAGAATTTGCCTGCAGGAAGATTGGGTGTGCGGTAGGGAGGATGAACCACAGGAAAGGGGAGTTTGGAAGCATAGTGAAGGCAAGATAATTGATGATAATAACTGATAATTTAAGGAGAAGGAGACACAGGAATAGGAGAGCAGAATAAGACAAGATATTAGGATTTTCCATATCCTGTCATGTGAGACACAGTCCCTGTCATGGTAATCAAGAATTTCAGTATAGTAATTTTTGTTTGAATGTCATGTAAGATGTTGATAAGTATGTTTTCTGTAAATTATAAATTAGGTATGTCAAATGGGGAGAGAAGGTACCTTGCAATGGAAGAACTGAAATAAGGTGTACACTGTCATATATATTATAGTGTGTACAGTAAGGTACAAACAGTGTATTTCCATATGCTCTCTTTTTATTTTCAATTGTCCTTTCAAATATTTTTGCCATGTAGGTGTTGTCAGTTTTTGTACCATACCTTACCTTTTGCATGCACTCTCACAAGAACAAATGTTAAGTCTAAGCAGCCAAACAAAGGATTGCCAAAGAGAAAGTTGAAGAACTGAACCCTTTGTTGCAATATGTGTATTTATATATTTATGTATAAATATTTATATTTCAGGGAATTATAGGCTGCTGTGAGAGGATTGTATAGAAGACTGAACGATCAGGCTTGTTTTAGCCTTTGAAACACAACTTTATTGGATTCATATTTACAGACAAAGTACACCTCAAATTATTAGTTCCCGTTTGTTTGTAATTATTATTATTATTACATATTCAGAGCAGTTATTCCTTAACAATCCTATCTTAAATTAACCCCTGATTGTCTGCACTAGTTCTCTGGCTCTGTTCCTAACTATGCCAACCTTTCCAAGACACATGTGCTATAGAAAGGATGACACTATCTCTCTGGGTGCAAGACAGTCAGTGCCATTAAAGCCAGAGATCTCTCCTTGTTTTAACACTGTAGATAGAGCATTGGTGACCTTGGAGAAGCCACTGAACAAAGAGTGAGTTTTTCTGTTTTGGCTGTACTGTGTTGGATTAAGAAACTGTCACCCTTAAGAGCTTGTTCCCAGCCTCTCTATTGTATTTATTTGTCTAGAGAATTTGAGATTTATTGATCTAGAGCAAAAAAATTGCATGATGGATTAGTGTACTCACCAGAGGATGGGTGTGCTCACATCCTGTCCCTCTTTAAGCCTTGTTTATATGGAGGGTAAAAAAATGTATACTCACAGCAATAGCCATTTCCGCTTCTACATATTGGGACTGGATTGCAGTTTATTCTCAGAAATAGTATTGGTTTTGTCATCCGGTTTAGTTTCACTAAATCTTCCCATTTTTGGAAAATCAGGAAGAGATACTCATCAGCCTTGCTATTTTTGGTTTATTTATTGTTGTTTTGTCCTATAAGAACATTCTTTAATGCAGTTGTAGATATTTTCTGAAGGGATTGCAAGTTACTCAGAATTTCTTGTCCAGTGTGTCTCCATGAAAGAGCATTTTTACCTTCATTAACGAAGTCACAATGCAAGCTTGTGGTGTTCACGTACAAGGAAAAGAAGCATTTCTTCTGACACTGAATAAATACATTTTGGCCAAAAGATCTGTTCTGGGAATCCATACAAAATTACAGACATGTTGTGCTAGGTTTTTTTAAATGAATTGCAAAGGTATTTTTTGCCATGACATTTGTGCAGATGGAACTGAACGAACCATGAAGACGCTTCATCATCCACGTACACTGTCTCAGAAGGGTGTGTTACTCTCCTTTTCACTACAGCTCTGCATTGTCTCGTCCCTCCAGGGACACTACTGATACTAATCTCTGCACCTTGTGCTGCAGTCAGACACAAGCTTTATTAATAATGACAATGGCACATCCTTTGCAGCGTCTTCCTGCTTCACTTGGAGCCTTCTCAGATGTTATCTTCATTGTTTCATAGTAGCTATAAATACAAAGTATTTACAATGAATTGTTTCCAAACAATTAATTACTGAACTATGCACTAAGTTTATATTGGCTTTGTTACTCCCAAACTCAAAACTGAGAGCAGAATCAGTTAGATAAATGCAGTTCTTCATATTTGGGGCATGAAAGATATCTGATCTATCATCATAGAGCTATTTTAATTTGCAAAATATGGGGTAGCATCTTGGACAAATATGCCCCTGGATAATTTCAGGTTGGAATACAAGCACTAACTAGAAAAAACAATAGACTTGAATTTTTTATTTGGTAATTTTATTTAAATTAGATTAATAATACTTAATATCCATGCTACCCCTTTTCTTGTTTGTAAGTCTCAAAGGAGTTTAGAAGTGCGTAAAACTTCACATATCAAAAAATGGAGATGCCAGAGATTAGTTAACATGCCCAAGTCACTTTGCTCTTCAGAAGCAGACTGTGGAAATTAGGTCTTTAGCTGCTGAGACAGGAAAGTTCCACCTCTTTGGATGTTTTCAAGTGATGTTTTTGGAGATTTTTGGTCATAGGCCTCAAAAAAAGACTCGATATCTTAATAACAGATATGAATGAATACAATTAGGTAAAAGATATGTGTAACCTCATAAGGTTTTCTCTTTAATTTTCACACAGAAGTACAAGCAAAAGCTCTCTGAAGATTTGGAAAGGATCAGGTTTAATGTATTGATTTTTAATTGTGTATCCCAGAGTTCATAAATTTGGCTAGCACTCACGTAACTACCAAAATTGTCAGTGGTATATTCCTTTCTGTAGCTCATACATCAATTAGAAACCTTGTTCTGAGAGAACTGAATATAATTCTGGACTGTACATACTCTGTAATTGTTCCTTTTTGACCAAAAAAGGTGAGAAATATGTTATTCTACAAAATATGGTATACTGCAAAACATGGTATACTACAAAGTAATAACTCAGGCTTTTCAGATGAATTTCAACAGCAAAAGACTTTACTGAAAAGGATATTTGTCCGTAAAATCATGTGCAAGGGGTGATATTCCTAGTACTCTACCAACGTGAGTTTTCATGTGGTGCTGAGTCAATGTAAACAAGATTTTTTTCATTATGTGATGTGATAGAGACTGAAGTGTTGTTTCTTCTACTATCATGGTTGTGCTACTGATCTACTTTGTTTACTCTGAGAAGCATTTTATTCACCATTAAAATGGGAATGCAAGCATAGGGAGGAAAAACTTGAAGTTGAGGGCTACAGCAGAGTCAGACTGGCACAGAAAATGAAGTGCTGAGGCAGTGACGATCCCTGTCACTATGTGCAAACCTAGACACCTTTAGTTGCTTGTCATAATGGGATTTTTTTCCCCTCCTTTATTTCTGCATAGCATGTTCATATAAACACGAGGTTGAGAAGGAAGGAGGCTCAGGAGATGCAGCCATCCCAGAGGAGCTACCAGCAGGACAAAGGAGATGATGGAATTCCCCAGAACTCCACCTCTCACTCCTTCCATAGACATGCAACTTTCTGTCTCTCTTTTCTTTTGGGAGGCAGGTGGCCAGGGGTAAGGCAGTAGTAATTCCACTGCCACCATGGAGGCAAAGTGTTGTGTTTCTCACTTTTACCATGGGAAGGTAAAACTAACCTTCAGTCAAACCCTGCAGTTCAATATTGGGTAGAGGATTTGAAGCAAAACGGTTTTAGCAGGGTCCAGGGGAGAGTTGAAAGCAAAAGTGATTTTGAGTCTGAGAAATGTTATACCCTGAAGAGCCAAGCACCCTTTCATGAAGACAGCACACAATGCTACTCAGAGCTTACGTAAGAGGTACAGAAAACCCTTCAGAAAGCATCCTGCCTTTCAGCCCCAAACCTTTGGGATCATGAGCCAGGGCATGTTGAAGAAACTGCTAACCCCAAACTGCTGAGGGATGAAGTCAGGCAGCTGCTGTTAGAGTATACACATGAGGAAATGATGTCATGCAGCACAGGAGATATATTCTAACCATGATTGTCTGCATCAGACCCTTCTCTTGAAAACATCAGCATCACCAGCACTACTTTTAGTTCCCTGAGAAATATTATTGACTCCACAGTGTCAGCCAGAGAGAGACAGGAATCCAATTTCCTGTTCCAAGATGGGGAGCAGTGGTTCAAATGCATTAAGCTCTTGCCTAGATTGTATCTTGCCAAAAGTTTAAGATTAATTATTAATTCTTCCTCCTTAAGTGCAGAATATGTGCTTGGTGGTCTGTAAGGCAATCAAAAAGCCAGCACCTACAGCTAACTGCTTTCAATTTCCATACCTGACCCTTAACAGCCATGCTTTCCTATCCCATTGAAACTTTGTTTGAATGAACAAGGTAATTTCAAAGACAAACAGTTTACATAGAAAGATTCTGGCGGATATAAATATTTAAATTACAGTTGTCTCAACTGGATATAGAAAGGAGAACTGACATGAATATACCTGCAAAAGCCAGTAAAAGGAAACATAGGAAAGCAAAATTCTGTAGTTGTATATTCATTGTGTTCATAAAGTCAGTTCCTGGTTATAATCATTATACTTTGATTGTTATTTCTGGTTTGTGGGAATGAAGAGAAACTAAATTTTTGGACAATAGAGTTTGGAAAGAAAATGAGACATCTGTGGTCTCGTTGGGATCTGAGTAAAGCCAGTAGTGCATCTTCCATTAACTTGAATTTAATAGGATTTAATTTGGTTTAATTTAATTCTCAGTTTTCTGTAATGCATTTTATAATGTAGTTTAAAGAGGCTCCAAATTTGAGATGATAAAACATTTCCAAATATGATGCAGCTAACATTCAAATACTACTTCTCCCCAGAGGCATGTTTTAGTGGTTGATACAGATGTCAAGAGAAACAGCTCTCAAAGCTTGCTGATATTTAGAATGGCTTGTTGGTGTGGCTGCTATGGCTATGCTGGAGCTGCAGCTAAACAGGTTTTTCATTGGCAAAGCTTATGCTCATTTTCCAGACAGAGGAAGTCATGCTAGGAGATTTTTTTGGCATTATGAGTCAATAACCATTAAGCATTTCTGTTACTTGTTTTGTGTGACTCATTCAAGTGAAGTCCCAGTCTCACCTGCCACTCTGCAGCATCTGTAACACAGGTATCATGGTTCTGGACTATGGAGAGTAGGGCCTCATACCAGCTGTGCCAGGCACAGGGTGTCCCCAGAATAGGGAAGTGTGACCTGGGACCAGAGTGTTAATGCTTTCTACAAGTATCAGAGACTCACAGAAGTCCATCTAGAAAAATGCTGTCACTACCTTCAGCCTCTCACCATGTTCCTACTTTAATTTTATTTTGTAATCATTCAGTGCAGAAAATAAAAAAGAGTCATCTGTTTATTTTGGTGGGTATAATAAAGTTTAATAGAGATTTAGCTATTTATATAAGAGGGAATTAATAGCTGCAGAACCTTCACTTCAGTAATCCAAGAAGTGCAAGAAAATTTGAAAGAAATAGTCTGAGAATGTGAGAGATGAGCCTAAATGCTGGTAGTTACATGGAAAGAGAGTCTGATGGAGCTTTGCAGTAGGCTGCAAGAGAAGTGTAGCTGCTGTGTGCTGCAATGTCTTCTCTGACTGAAAGAAAGTATTCAGAAAAGTGCTCTGAATATACTCATGTCATTGCTCATACTTGCTGCAATTACTTCTTGGTTGTGATGTCATAAAAATAGCAGGGCAGTGTGATCCATATCCCTGTTATTCTGCATGCATACATTTTGCAATATGATAAAAGGGAGAATGCAAGCCCACTGGAACCTGGCATATTAAGTTTGTTTCATTTTTTGCTATTTCTGAGTAAAGGGGATAAATTAGTGAAAAAAAAGTGCCAGAAAAACCTGTTCTTATGTTGTAACAAGGTGGTAGTGGGGAAACTATTTTGCCTGCTCCTTGTAAAGGAATACTTTGTTTCACATCATCATCAATTGACTGCATGTTTCTAATGCTATTTTTTTATCCACTTATTTTTTGGAGGACTGCAACATATGTTTTTCCTCTTCTACGTTTTAATATTTTGGTCTCTGGTGAATACACATACAAACATTTCCTTCCTTTAGTTAGAGTCCACAAATGAAAAGCTTTTCTTTCTCTGATTGCAGATTAGCCTGCCAAGAAACAAACTCTAACTGGAGAACATCACTTTAATTTATTTATGGGATACAGATGACAAGGAAGTCTGTCCTCTTCTCAGGCTTTTTGGAAAGCTTTGGGCTGACCCAGCCCAACAGAGTTCATATGGCAAAGGCAAACTATGCCAGGAACCAAAGCCAATAGTCACTGCAAACCTCTGAACCAAAACATTCCTTTAGTGCTTGAATTTCCCTATAATTTGTGTAGATTCCCTTTTTGTCAATGAGGCTTGCAGTGGATAACTAGCTTAGTGCAATCAGACTAAACAACTGTGCTATTCATTCAGCAATTAGATGATAGCAGTAATGCATGCTTTATGGTTTCCGTTCTTCATTCTTTCCTTTCTTTTAAAGTCCTTGGAGACAAACCCTGGGATGTTTGGCAAAAAGGAGGCTCTTGCTGGAAGATATATTTTTTTTTCCCCCTTTATTGTTGCTAATAAGTTCTATTCTCAGAGGCAGAACATCAGATCTACATAGGAAGAAGTGATCAGCTGGAGAAAAAGCAACTCTACAGTTATTTACATATATGAACATTCACTTTGATCTGTTTCAATGCTGGAGGAAGAACTTTTTTAAATCACCAGTAGCATATGGCTTAATTTAGAATAAAATAAATATATTTTGAATGCAAATAGTTTTAGCAGAAATACAGTAAGATATGTTTGCTCTATAAATGACTTGAGAGGGACCTAGTGCTAAAAGTAGAGAATTTTGCTTTTGTTGCAGAAGATAAATCTTTGTGAAAGGGCAGGCTTCAGTGCTTCAGCTTTCAGTTAGAAGTTTAAGCTTTGGCCAAAATCAGCTGTGATTTTTACCCTTTCCTTAGTGCTGCACATAACTTCTCTGGGTTTGGAAAAAGGGATATATATGTGTGTTTAACTTGATGACATTGTTAGTGATCCTATTAACTAAGGGGCAAAGTTTACCTTTGTGTGTATTTAAAAAAAAAAGTTTAATCATGTCAATAAAAATATTACACTGCTTAGGAAATGTTCTCTTTGTATAGTTGGAAAGTAAATGGTTGCTTAACTACTACCTTTGCATTTTCTTATTCTGGCAATTCTTCCTTTGTTTTACACCAGTTCTGTCACTCAGCTTGTGTGTGACCTCAGACAGATCAAATAAATTCCCTGTACTGTAGTTTCCTTATTTAAGGCCTAATCCAAACCCCAAATTCAATGTGGGCACTGAGAGATAAGTACTGGCAGATTTAGCTGCTGTATCTTAAAGCATTAAAGCACCCAGATGTCTTTGCTATCTCTTTTCAAAGGATTACTTTCCCAATAGGAGGCAAGGAAGGATAGGATATGAGCCATGTGTCAGTCACCATGGTTTGCTGTACAGGATACTAGATTAAACTGCAAAGAAGGTATGTGCTCATTAATAAACTGAGCTGTAAATGTGACGGTGGAGGCACAGATTCATATCCTGTTCTGTTGTTCTGCAATATTGGTGATGACCTAAGACAGATGGCCAAGTCAAAAACATAGGGTAGTTACTCCTCTAACTATAAACATGAAAGATATCTGCCAGAGTTCTGAAAATCCTACCTGCATACCTCAAAAATGTTAGAAAATGCTGATTTCTTTAAACTGCTTGAAGATCCTGATAAAAGGCAATGAATAACAACAAA
Organism: Daphoenositta chrysoptera; assembly: GCA_013397915.1. Lineage (NCBI taxonomy): Eukaryota > Metazoa > Chordata > Aves > Passeriformes > Daphoenositta > Daphoenositta chrysoptera. The sequence continues at coordinate 1,295 of VZRO01007262.1, read as the reverse complement.
GAATCATTGTACATCTCAGGGGAAGAATGGTTACATTTAATTTTGAAATGCTAAAAGGAAAAGACACGGGAAAAAGAAATATGCAGCTGACTGCAAGTACATTGGATTTCTATTCAGACCACTTAATCTGGTTACCAAATATGCTGCTGTGAAACACCTTTCAGCATAAGGATAGTAATTTTTCTCACAATGACAATCAATTGTGACAGTATGAATGTTTGTGAGGACTTGAAATGGAACTAGAGAAAGTTAGAGTAATGAGAAGCCAATGGGGCAGCTGGCATTCCAGCATGGTTTGTACTAACCACTGAATTGAAATACCTTCTTAATGTTGAGACACTCCTCGGAAGCTGCTCTAGTGCCTCTCTAATCATCCACTTGAGTTCAGTAGGTCAGTCACTCCACCTTTCTTAGATATTTAGCTGAAGTGCTTGTGATTAGAGTATTTTTGCCCTGGGTTTCCTGTCTTGTCAGTGGTCAAAGACAGATGTTCAGAATAAACTGTCTTTCTTTCCATGGTGAGTGCTTGAAGAAGGAGAAACAAGTGACAAGAGGAAATGGCCTCAAACTGTGCCAGGGGAGGTTTAGACTGGATATTAGGAAAAGTTTCTTCAGTGAAAGGTGGTCAGACATTTGAATAGCCTGCTGAGGGAGGTGGTGGAAGTGTTAAAAAAAATGTGTGCCTGTGGCACTTGGTAACACAGCTTTGAGGTGAACATGGTGGTACTGGCTTATGGTGGGATTTGATGGTCTTAGAGAACTTTTCCAACTTTAATGCTTCTGTGCAGTATGGGGAACTAGCTGTGGTCTGTCCTTTCTCTACTGATACCTTAGAGCAGCCTAATTGTTACAACAGACAAATTTAAGCGCTGTCTTGCCAAAGGCAGAATAGTTCAGAGTTTTTGTTTTCAAGTCCAAAGCTGCCATCATTATGCAAATTCTTTATGTTACTTTTTCTTTAGTTGGACAAAATGTAATACGATACTGGTAAGAGTAGCAGGACACAATGTGAATGGTACCAAATCATAGAGGGCTAACAGTACAGGATCAAAACAATATTGGTTTAGATGTTACCAAAAAAAAAGATAAATTTAACCTCCACTCCACTGAAAATCAATAGAACTACTGATATCTGCATGTTAATTATTAAGGCCTGCTGTGCAGTAGTGGATGAAAATCAAAAATTTCAGAAAACTGTTAGTTTTTTTCAGAAAATTGTAGTGATTAGATCATGTACCCTACTTATCCTGAGAAAAATCAGCAGTTCCAGAACAGAAACAAGTACACGAATGTGC
>VZRO01007261.1:311617-332348 GCA_013397915.1 Daphoenositta chrysoptera | reverse complement strand
GAGGAGGAGGAGGAGGATGGGCTGAGCCACCTGGGGGCCCAGGACAGGCAGGTGGAGACGTCCCCATGTCCCTCAGACCTCTGGGGGAGGCACAAACGAGCCAGGGCTGGGATGCAGGGGGGAACCAGCCCTCGGAACGGGCACAAAAAGAGCTGCAGGTAAAGCCCTGAGCCAGGGATTGGCGTCTCAAACACTGACCCTGCACCAGGGGTTGGGAGTGGGTTCAGAGCAGGGTTGGGTATTAGGAAAAACTTCCCTGGGAAGGTGGGGAGGCCCTGGAATGGAATTCCCAGAGCAGCTGTGGCTGCCCCTGGATCCCTGGCAGTGCCCAAGGCCAGGCTGGACAGGGCTTGGAGCACCTGGAACAGTGGAAAGTGTCCCTGCCCATGGAGGGGGTGGCACTGGATGGGATTTAAGGTCCTTCCCAACCATTCCATGATTCCACGATCAGCACTTCCAGGATGAGTTATCCTGGCTGGAGCATCCCTGCACTCCATGGTGCCGAAGGAGCACGGAAAGGATTCCTGCCCAAACTCCCCAAGCAGGTGCTGCAATCCAGGCTGTGCCAACCTCTCCCAAGGGATTGCCCAGCCCCATTTGCCCCCTCTTTTCTCCCTCTCCCTGCACTTGCCCTCCATCCCTCGGTTTTCCAGCTTCCAGAGGGTTAACAGGTGTGTTCTCCCGCAGGGCTGGGCTCCTTTCCCTCCCTCCTGCCCCTCCATTCCCACATGGAGACCGGAGGCTCTCCAGATTTAATCTCCAAGACAAACACCCCGGGGCCGAGCCTGCTCCATGGCGCTCAGCCCACGGATCCGGAGGAGCAGGGCCAGGCTCAGGGCTCTGCCCACCCCTCCCGGGGTCCCCCCTCACCTCCAGGGCGGTGCCCCAGCTTTGCAGCAGGGCTGGTTTGGAGCTGGGAGGGAAGAAACTCCCACCCCGAGATCCTCTGGGTGGGTTTTTATGGAATGGGAGCAGCTGGAGCTTCCACAGGGGCTGATGGATGCAGGGAGGGGCGGAAGATGAACATTAAAACACCAAACGTGGCCCTGAGTGTGGCTCAAGGCCCTGATCCAGTGAGGGTTCAAGGTGGTTTGTCTCAAAAAATCACCATTTTACAGCATTTCCTCCTGAGATCCCAGGAAAAGCCCGGAGGAGGAGGTTTGGGAGCTGCTGGAGGACACCTGACACAAGCCAGGGGTTTGTGCATCCCTCTTGGTCCTTGTTGTGACAAAGGTTTAAATCTCAATCAGATCAGAGCCCGGCATTCCAGAGGGATCCAGGAAACACCGGGATGCTCCTGTTGGGAAGAGGAAGGGAAAGGTCTCCAGGCTGTTTGGAGCCTCCCATGAAACACCTCCACATCTCAGTGGGAAGTTGGGAGATCGGGTTCATTTTCCATGGGGAATGGGAGAGCAGAGGGAGCCAGCGGGAGCTGGGCTCAGCCCTGGAGCTGTGGGCAACCCCAAAATCCACCTTCCATCCTTAAAAACTGCAGGAATAACCTGGTGGGCAGAAATTGGGTCTGCTCTGGACGTTTAAGTTATTTCACCCTGAGAAATGCATTTTCCTAGGATATTGTAGGACTTCCAGGAGAGAAGAACTCTCCCAACCAAACTGAGAACTGAATTAGCTCCGAATGGAGCTTGGATCAGCTGGATCTGGGATCACCCGGGATCTGCCCGGCCCCCAGCTCTAAAATCACTCTCTGAAGATGGTGGCTGCGTTAATCCCACCCCACACCGATGTTTCCATGAAAAAACCTCTTCCATAAAACCTGGGGGAGCAATAAAAGTATAAATAGTGCTGCAGGCACCACCAAACAGGGCCGTTTGAAGGGGAGTTATTTTTTCCCTGCGTTCTGCAGGGTGGGATTTAAGGATCAAGGGAGGAGGAGGAGGAGGATGAATCCGAGCTGCTCTGTCCAAACACCCCGCAGAGCTCTGGTGGTCTCCCAGAGCCCCCAAATTAATGACCTTTCATGTGCCACCCCCGGGAATTCATCCAGCATTTGCCCCTGGCTGCAGCCGCTGGCTCCCAGCACTCCAAAATCCCAGCCCGGCTCCCTCCACCCAAATATTTCCCAATATTTGCCTTTGAGAGATCTTTTGATATCCAAAGGTGGCCACAGCCCCATCCCTGAGCTCGCTGGTGGTCCCGAAATGAGCAGCCAGAGGATCTCAGCCCGACCACGGCCAGGTCCCTGTGGGCAGCCACGAACCCTTCAAAGGAGCCCGGGCACAGGGAGGCTCCAGTTCCCTGCGGCCGCTGCGGCCACCAAACCCCTCCGGGCCACCCCCGCGGGGACAGGGCCCACAGTGAGCTCAGTGTGCCCGAAGTCCCGGCCAGGCGGGGGGGGCGAGGGGGAGGGAGGGAACCCACAGGTCCTGTGCTGCATCCCAGGCACGGGGGCAGCGAGTTCCCTGCGGCCCGGCCACGGGAAGGGGATTTTTCCGGGATGGGGCCATTCCCTGCTCATATCCCTGCTCTAGGCTGGGAGAGGGACAAAGGGGACACTGTCCCTTCACTGCCACCTCGCCAGGAAAGGGGGGACAGCCCAAAGAGCTCTGTCACCCCACCAGGGGTGCCCTGGGGACAGGGGGGTCCCCTGCTCATGGGCCAAACACCTCCGTGGGTTTTCCCTTCCTCTTTGGGATTGAGCTGGCCACAGGCTCCGGGAGGGATGGACTGGGGGAAATGAAGGAATTGTGTCCCCTGCAGCCACAGTGGTGACAAGGAACTGTCACTGCTGTCCTGGGATGTGCTGGGATCAGCCCAGCCAGGGGGTTCCACCAGCCAGGATGAGGGAGAGCACCTGGGAGCTGCCCAGGGATGGGAAAACCCCTCAGGGTTTTACTGACCCCCTTAATCCGTGCTGGAAAAGCCCTCAGCAGACCCTCCCCTCTCACCCACGGGTTTGTTTCATTCCCAAATATTCACTCCAGCATTTTTTTCCGTTGCACCTTCCTCCACCGCCACTGAATTCCCAGGTTTTCCTTTGCACAAGGATAAAACTCCACCTCCATTTAGTGCTTTACATCACTGTCCGTGTCACACGAACGGGGAAACTGAGGCACAGGGAAGTGATCAAATCCAGAGGATTTCCCTAAATCCAGACAGGCTGCAGAGGCCATCGCTCACCCCTCGGTCTCATCCCAAGGGAAGGGCTGCTGGAATGCTGGATCTGTTCTTCCCCAATTCCCACAGGCAGAGCTCTCCTGAAGCTTCACCTCACCCCCTGCATGACAGCAATTATAATTAACCTATTAATTAATTGGCTGCTGCAGAGATTCCCTGCTCCTGCTGCTCCCTCAGCCCTTTCTGTTCAGCCAGTTTCCCCCTTTATTTTTGTTCCCGGCAGGAATATCCCCCTGACACAAACCCCCGGCTGGGAGCAGGAGTGGGAGCATGATGGTTACCCCGGATTCCCTGTGGGATCAGCCAAGGAACAACACCCCCTCTCCCCAAACTGCGTCGGAAGCCAGGAAATTTTGGATTCCAAGATAACAACAGCCCCAAGCTGTTTTTTCCATTTGGAGTCTCGGGAGCCGCTGATCCGGGCAGGAAGTTTGGGAGGACAGAGGGGACAGCTCCGCGGTGTTGGAACATCTGCTCTGCAACCCCCAGGAGCCCCTCCTGGCCAAAAGCCTCGGGGCTGGAGCACGGGGGGTCTGAAGGATGCTGCAGCTGCTGGGAAGAGCCTGGCTGAGCTCCTGGCATCCCACGGCATCCCGGGAATCCCGGGAAATGGCACACGGAGCCCGCGATGCCGTCCCAGCCCGGTTACCCGAGAGCCAGGTGGCTTTCCCTGCCTGTTTACACCCGGAGCGCTGGCAGGTGACAGCCCCAGGCCCTGTTTGCTGGGAAGCAGCAGGGAGAGACCCGTTCCTGCCCGGGAAATCCCCAGCTCCGGGCTCTGGGGCTGGCTGGCAGCAGGAAAACAGGGATCAGCCCATGCAGGAACACCCATCCCTGTGTCCAGGGGGTCTCATCAAGGCAAAGCCCCCTCACCGTCCCGGCTGGAGCCCCTCCTGTGCCCGGAGCTGCTGATTCCAACAGGATTTGCCACCCCTCAGGCACTGGAACACCTTGTCCCCACTGGAATACCTGGGCACCACTGGAAATGTAGGAAAGCTCCCTGTCCCCAGGCAGAAATCACCCGGAGGTGTCACTGTCCCCTGTCCCTCAGGCTCAGGGGCCTGAGTCCTGCTCCAGGGACAGAGCGGGGATGGATCTGCACATCCAGGCCCCTTCCCATCTCTCCTCGCATGGATTTTAACATTTCCTGCCAAGGAGTTGTGCAGATGTTGGATTCCTGGCAGGGAGCTCGCCTGTGCTCCCTGAGGATTCAGAAAAACCATCGGGAGTGCAGGGATATTTCCCTGTGCCCACAGGGATCCAGGCAAGGAATGTTGAGCTCGGGAGCAGCACCCCGAGGTGAGGCAGAGCAAATCCTCCCATCCATGGGATTCCCAATTCCTGCACTTTGCTTTCCAGTGAGTTTGGTCCTGGCCCCCCAGAGCCAGAGCATCACCTGCAGGGATGAAATCCGTCCCACGCCTCGGCAGGGTGGATAATCCAAGAAAAAAACCCTTGGAAAGGGGTGCAGGCATGGACACAACATTCCCTCAACGCAGGGCAGCCCCGGCTCACAAGGATTCAGGAACCATGGGAATGAGGAGAAAGGTTCTGGGACAAGGCTGACTCGTTTGCACGAGCACAGCTGATTTTCCTGGGAAAACAGCCTGAAAAGCACTGGAGAAGCTGTGCAGGGATAGGAGAGCGGAGGTTTGGAGAGAGGATGGGGCTGGGGCTGGGAATGAGCCCCGGGGGATGCCCGGGAGCCGTTCTGGGAGCTGAGCTGGGATCGGCTGCTGCCCCCAGGGCTCGTCCCGCGTCCCACAGCCTTCCCAGGAGCCGATCCCAGCCCTGGGCCGCGCCGAGATTCCCAGAGCCGTCGGAAGGGCACAAAACGATCCCGTCCTCATGTCAGGCTCTTGGCAAGCGCCCTCCCCCCCGACAGACGCATCCTGTTCGTATCCGGCTTGGGAATTCCAGGAACATCTGCAGCCTCCCTCGCCCCAGCTGCGTGTCCGTACCTGCCGCGCCCCGCGGAGCCCTCCCACATCCCACATATCCCATATCCCTCATATCCCACACCCGCTGCGCCTGGAAAAGGCAGCGAACCCTCCCCAGCACCGCCGCGACTCCCGCAGGAGCCGAAATGTTTTGTCCCCAGCAAGTCCCCGCGGGGAAATAAATTAATGGGGAATGTCAGAAGCGCTGTTCCATAAAACGCCTGGAGAGGCGGGAGAGGAGCAGCACAGGTGGATGTGTGTGTGCAGTGCATTCCCAGCTCCTGAGGGAAATCTTGTCCTCTCCAGGAGGAAAATTAGGAAAAGTAGGAGCAGCACCGCGATCCCGACAAGGAGCAGGCAGGGAGGATGCGGCTGGGAATGCAGGGCAGGGGATAGAGCTCGGAGCAGAGCAGGGATTTGGGAACGGGAGCCTGGAAAACACCGCTGATCCCACCCCGAGTGCTCAGCAGCTCCAGCAGGAGGGCTCTGCAAACCCTGCCGGCATTCCAGGAGAAATCTGGGAAGTGACAGCTCCTGCTGTCCTGTCCTGGTGCTCTCGCTAGGTGGGAAAAGCTCCCTCAGGAGCAGGACAAGCCCATCCCATCCCAGCCCTGCCATGGGCAGGGACACCTTCCACTGTCCCAGGGTGCTCCAAGCCCCGTCCAGCCTGGCCTGGGACATTCCAGGGATGGGATATCCACGACTTCTTTGTTCCCACAGCCACTGGCAGGGATGAGCTGCAGGCCGAGGAGCATCGGGGCTGCCCCAGGCATCATCGCCATCCTCACCCTCATCCCGTGGACACGGAGCAGCGCCAGGCTGGGCATGGAGAGCTGGATTGGGTTCCCAAGGAGAGAAGGAAGGTTTGGCACGAGGCCTCTCAGTGCCCAGCTCATTTGGCTGCTGCAGGGAAATCAGTGGGAATGGGGAGATAAGGGGGAGCTGATGGGATGCACATCCCTGTTCCCGGCTCCCCCCGGCCACCTCTGCGGCTCGGGGGGGCAATTCCTGCTCCTGCACCTCGGGAGTGAGCTGGAGAGAGCGAGACAAAAGGGACGCTTTGTGGAGAGGCCGAATTAATTCAGCTCCGCGCAGAAGGAAATTTGTTCCCTCTGCCAGAAGGAAAACAAAATGGAGCAGGCAGGGAAAGGAGCGGCTCCGCTCGGAATTCCGGGGGCAAATCCCCCCCTGGCGCTGCTGCAGCCAGCGCTGCCCCGAGCACCACGCCAAGGGCACCGTGTCCTGCCCACAGCACTTCCAATTAGGATGCCAGGGGACAGGGAATGAAAGGGAAGAGAAACTCGGCTTAATTGAGGGGCTGCAGCCAGGCCCTGCTCGCCCGAGATTATCCGGAGGAATGCGAGGCTCCTTCACAGCGGATTCAGCCGCTCGAGACACAGATGAATAGAGCAGACTCCAGGCGGGAGAGGAGAGGGAAAATAAGGATTCATATGACCTGGCTTTAGGGCTGGGATGAGATCTGGTGACTGCCCGAGGAGCGCAGAGCACTTGCACGCTCCTGCCCCGCTCCCGCCCCGCTCCGCGTCCTCCTCCAAAAGCATCGATCCCAAGCACGGATCCCGCTCCTCCTGGTCCCAGGGAATGCCATCCACGCTCCCGCAGCAGCAGCTGCCCTGCAGGGACCTCGTGGCCGCCCAGGACAGAGCCGTGTCCTCTGTCCCTGCGCCGGGAGCGTGGGCAGTGCCCGGCTGAAGGGGCAGCGCTCCCCGCCAGCCCCGGCAGCAAAGGGACACGATCCCAAACTTATCCCACTGCAGAGGGAAAGCAAAAAGCACCTCCCAGCCCGTTTTATTATCCAGTGGGAAAGCTGAGAGCCCTGAGCCATCCCAGACACCCCTGTGGTCCTGCAGGAGGCACTCCCTGGTTCCTGTCTCCATCGAATCTCTGCTGGTTCCTCCCCATGGGGGAAAATCCATCCCTGCCATGGACAGGCATTTTTGGAAGAGGCCACTGGGACCTCACAAACCTCCTGCTCCTCCTCCAGCGCCAAGGACAGCATCCATCAGTATCCACAACCCTTCCTCAGATTTCCAATCCAGCAGATTTTATCCTTCAGGGAAAAAAACCCCAGATCTTCAGAGAGCCAGAGGGAGCAGCACGCCATAAACCAGCAGCACCAAAATCTTGCAAAACTGCATTTTATGGAGTCATGAAATGGTTTGGGATGGAAGGGACCCTAAAGCTCATCCAGTGCCACCCCCTGCCATGGCAGGGACACCTTCCACTGTCCCAGGCTGCTCCAAGCCCCCATGTCCAACCTGGCCTTGGGCACTGCCAGGGATCCAGGGGCAGCCACAGCATGTCCTGCATGGAGGATTTAACCCGGCTTAACTCCTGGTCAAGGGCAAGGCCAGACCCCAGGAATGAGCAGGACCTCAAGGCGGACACACCTGGGGCCACCAGGACCTCGTGGCTCCCATCCCACGGGGCTGGTCCCTGCTCCCAGCAGGATAAAGGAGCTCAGAACGTCACCCACCTCACAGCCCCTTCCCTAAGGGAGCTGCTGTGCAGGGCCCTCGAGGTGCTCACAACAAACCTGGGGGCTCCAGGACTCCCCCGGATCCAAGGAAAAGAAGGAAAAGGTTAAACAAGCAGAGAAAGCAACAGCGGCTCCATCCAAGAGCAACAGCGTTTGGCAACTTGGTTTGGAAAAATTCATAATTCTGCAAAATTTCAACAGCGGGGAAGTGGATGGGGAGAGGGGGGGAAAGGCAGCCTGGAAATTCAGAAATCCCTTCAAATTCTCTCCCCAGCCCCAAGCAAGGCTGGGAAATAAGGAGCAACACAACACGTTGTTGATGACTTTTCCATTAAATCCCCTCTCTAAACCCCCTCTTTGTATCCCAACCTTTGCTCGCAGCTCAGCAGGCCCCACTCCTTTTTTTTTTCCCCCTCTCCTCCTCTCCCTCCTTTTTAATAATAATAATAAAAAAAAGTTGTATGACTTTAATTAAATGCACTTATTAAAGGGTGAGCTGTGTGCGGAGCCGGGGTTGTGCTGCAGGCACATTTTCCAGGGAGCTGCCGAGCGCCTGCATCCGCCCGCCCCGGGCCCTTTTTAATGCCCAAATAAATCCCCACCTGAGGTGCTGACAGCTTTTTATGCACCAAGGCAGCCAAGAAAGTAAACACAGGGGCAGAGTTTTAACCTCTTGCAGGCACAGAAACTCCCCCCAGCCGGGTCGGGCTCAGGTGGGAAGGCCCAGCAGCAAAAACGTCCTCCCAGTGTCCCCCAGTGTCCCCCAGTGTCCCCCAATGTCCCCCAGTGTCCCCAGGCTCAGCTGGGCCATTCCAGCCTCTCCCAGCCTTGTCAGCTCAGGGACCACCTGCCAGGAGCAGTAAATAATTATAAATAGACGTTAATAAAGTCACAGGGCCATGAGGAGGCTCCAAGGGATGGAGCAGCTCTGGAGACTGGGAGAGTTCACCTGGAGACGGGAAAGCTCCAGAGAGACCTGAGAGTCCCTTGCAGGGCCTGAAGGGAGCTTCTAAAAACCAGGGAAAGCAGAGCCGTGGAGCAGCTGGAGAGCCAGGGCTGTGCCAGAGCCCGGGAACAGCCCCGATCCCTGTCCCCAGGGCCAACAGGACACAGGGAATGGCTTCCCACTGCCCAAGGGCAGGGATGGACGATGGACGGGATATTAGGAAGGAATTCCTGGCTGGGAGGGTGGTGAGGGGCTGGGATGGAATTCCCAGAGGAGCTGTGGCTGCCCCTGGATCCCTGGCAGTGCCCAAGGCCAGGCTGGACAGGGCTTGGAGCAGCCTGGGACAGTGGGAGGTGTCCCTGCCCAGGGCAGGGGGATGGATCCAGGGACTGGATGGGATTTAAGGTCCCTTCCAAGCCAAACCATTCCCTAATCCCGTGATAACAGGAAACCTCTGCCTGTCCCAGCTGGAATGAAACGCCCGAGAGGTGCCAAGTGATGGAAAACATCCTTTCCCTGTGGGAACCTCCCAGCATCGCCCTGAGGGTTGGAGTTCCTGGGATGCCAGGCTGGGCCCGACTCCACAACACCTCCACATTCTCCAGGATTTGCATCCCTGTTTGGAAAGCCGAGCCCGGGGTTTGCATATTCCATCGCCAGTGGGGGAGCAAAGATGGAGCAGACAATGGAGATAATGGAGCAGACAATGGACAAACTCCAGACAAACCCAGGGAGGAAGGCAAGAAAAGGAACCGAACCTACAGAGGTGCTGCTGCTCTTTTCCTGGGCAGGACCTGGCATCCCCTTTTCCAGGGCTGGAGCAGGAGCTTCACTGGAGCTGCCACGCTCGGAAACAGCAACTTTGAATTCCACGGCACCAAACGTGCCCGATTCCCAAAGCTCCCAGCGCAATTAACAGCCACTAATTAACTCCGTGTGCTCAGGCCCTGCCAAAGCTGAGCTGGGCTCCTCAGAGCTGCCAAAAGCAGCAGCTCCCAAATCCAGGGGATGCAGGAAGCTCCTCCTGGGGATCCAAGGGTGCTGCAGCCACCTCCTTCTCCAAGGAGACTGCAGGACCAAGAGCAGCGTCCCAATCTCCTGGATGAGGAATTCTCTGCCAAAATAAAGGATTCCCACAAGGAGCTGGAGGCTGCTGGTCAGCACTGGGATGGGTCAGTTGGGCACTGCGTCCCCTCCTGGTGCAGACCCCGCTCCTGGGAGCTGGGCAGAGGCTGCAGCACTGCCAGGGAGCCTCGGCCTCTGCTCCAAAGGCTCAGGAAAAGCTGGGATCCTTCGGGATGTCCTGCAGAGCGCCAAGAGCCGGACACACCCCAAGAGTCCCTTCCAAACCGGGATATCCTGGGATCCTCTGACACCTCCCGTCCCAGCCACGAGCGGCTGACAGCGGCATTCCCGATCCTGCCGGGAACAACGCTTCGCACTGCTATTCATCATTTTTGGGGAATTTGCAGCCACCCAGCCCATCCCAGCCTTCGCACTGCTATTCATCCAGCCCGTGGGTCACCGGGGCAGCTCATGGCAGGGCCGGGCTCCAGCAGGAACATCCCTCTTGTCTGGAAAAATTACGGCCTCCGCCGCTGCTCCCACATCTGACAAGACGCCGCATGCTCGGCTAATCCTGGCCGGAGATTAACTGCTGATGTAGAATTCCTGCCTCTCCGTGTGGCAATTAGCAAAGGGTGCTGGCAGTGGGGTTTTATTCCCTTCTTGAAGCTCTTGGCGAGGAGGGAGCTTTCCCGAGCTGCCTGAGCAGGGCTGGCTCCCAGCGGATCCCGGATCCCGTCTCACTGCCCCTCTCTGAGCCAAGCCCCGGAGCCCCCGGCACCAGGGGTGTCCCTTGTCCCATCCACCACCCCGCTCCCACGTCACCCCGACAGCCAGAGGTGCTGGCCAGTTTTGGGGAGAGGAAAGGAGAAGATTTGGAATGGATTTGCTGCCAAGGGATCCTCACCAAATTCTGCTCCTCCTCTGCCTCAGGAGCCCCCAAAGTGCCACGTTTCACCCCAAAATGGCTGCAAGAAGCCTGGAGAACCAACAGGGGATCCAACAGGGAGAGGAAAGGCATCAGCTGCTCCAAAGGAATTCCATTTCAAAACAGGAAAAATTCAACCTAAACCAAGACTTGGATAGGAAATAATTCCAAAAACACAAGGACATGATTTTTTTATGGAAGCCCCAGCCTGGTCCCATGCAGATCCCAGTGCCACACTCCAGGGCAGCTGTTCCCACTCCATGGGCACAGAGTGACTCCAGCAGCTCTGGAGCAGCTTGTGGGAAACTCAGGAAAGGATTCCCTGAACAGAGCAGAGACAACTCCTACTGTACACTGAGAAAAAGGGGAAAAAATGGGAAAAAAGAAAAAAAAGGGGGGGAAAGGGGGAAAAAGAAGGAGGGAAAATGGAAAAAAAGGGGAGAAAATAGGAAAAAAAATCTATCGAGTGCCTGGAGCTGTCAGGATGATTTCTGCAGCTCTGGAAAGACAGACACAATTAATTTAGCACAGCCTGGCTGAGGAATATTAAGGAATATTAAGCTGTCAGTCTGGATGATAGGAATTTAATCACTGGGAGCAGATCAAAGCTCGGCAGCACCATCGGAGGTGGGCCGGACACACGGGGAGCAGGGAGCGGGACAGGGAGCGGGACGGGCAGCAGCGAGGGCAGGAAAAGCCTGTCCAGCAGGATCAGCCCCTCCTGGCATGTCACTGCCACGGGATCGTGTCCAGGGGACGCTGGATCAGCCCAGGGCTGGCCCCAAGGATGGGAATGCCCTGGGGGGGGCGGATGATGCCTCAGCATTCCCGTGGGACAGGCTCAGGAGGGCCCTGCATCCCACAGAAACCCCTCCTGTGAGGGCAGCGGGGCCCTGGCACAGCTGGGGCTGTCCCATCCCTGGAAGTGTCCCAGGCCAGGCGGGATTGGGATCATCCCAAACTCCGTCCCCCTGCGCAGGAGGAGCAGCTCGGCCTCTCCCTCGGATCCCAGGGCCAGCAGCTTCCCTGCCACCACAGTGCCAAGGATGTCCCTTGGTGCCACCTCCCTCGCAGGCAGAGGAGGGGGAACGGCACCCGGGGAGGGAAAATTCCCAACTGGATCCCAGCTGGAAGGAAGCTCCCATTGCTGCGGGGATTTAACCTGCATTTCCCTGGGATGTTTCAGCCTTTGGCTGCTCTGGTCGTTTTTCCTGGGGTTTGTTCAACAGGAGCTGGGAAACAGCACCACCAGACCTGGGAAATGGAATTCCCATGGGATCCAGGCCCTGGGAAAACCCAGACCCCGCTCCTGGAGGGACAAACCCCTCTGGCACTGGGTGGGCACTGGATCAGCCCAATCCCTCCTGGTGCAGACCCCGATTCCTGGGAGCTCCTCCTGGAGCCAGGGAGCCTCGGCCTCTGCTCCAAAGGCTCAGGAAAAGCTGGGATCCTTCGGGATGTCCTGCAGAGCGCCAAGAGCCGGACACACCCCAAGAGTCCCTTCCAAACCGGGATATCCTGGGATCCTCTGACACCTCCCGTCCTGGCCACAAGCGGCCGACAGCGGCATTCCCGATCCTGCCGGGAACAACGCTTTGCACTGCTATTATTCATCATTTTTGGGGAATTTGCAGCCGCCCAGCCCAGCCTCCAGCAGCTCCAGAGGCCACCAGAGCCCCCGGCGCGCTTCCCAATTAATCAGCGCGGCCCTGCCCGATTAGGGAGCGCGGTTACATAAGCCTAATTAGCAGGGCTGCGCTTCCAGCACGGCCGGCGGCTCCGCTAATCCCGGATTTGTTCTCCGGGAGCTGATGGAAGCTGGCAGTGCCAGCCAGGCCGCTCACGTGGCCCCGCAGCTCCGTGCCTCCAGGAATGAGCCAGCGGAGCTGAGCCGGGCTGGGGCTTAATCCTCTCAAACAGCCCCAGACAGGATCGACCGCTGCAAAAGATCCTGCAAAAAACATCCCAAGATTTGGGGAGAAAGGTCAGGATTAGGCTGGAGCAAAGCTGGATCCTTCAGTGCTCACCCAGCTCCAACAGCAACTTTTTGGGATGGGGGAGAGGTCGCAGTTGCTCTGCCAGACCCCAAAAGCCTTTCCCAACAATGCCGGAGCTCGGGCTGGAGGAAAGGGAAGTTCCTGTGCTGCCAACTTCAGCAGAGGCAGCTCTGAGAGAAGCTAATCTTAATTAGGGATCTCCAGGCTAACCCCACATCAATTGCAGGATTCCCCAGGCCCTGGAGGATGGCACCGGCTCACGGTAATTGGATCACTGCTCCAGCTTCGAAAATCAGGATTATGTAAACGGAAAATAAATCCCGAGGTTTGACCACAGAGAAAAGCCGGATTCTATTCCTTTTCCTTTCCTCCCTGCCTTTCCAGACTTCGGGGCTGTGTTATCAAACTTGACTTTACCAACCAAAGAGCTGCGAAGTTGCTTAATAAAAATGAGGCTGAGTGCTGAGCTGACACCAAAATCTCAAATTTTAAGCAAAACCACCGCCCTAAAGCCAGGTCTGGCCTGGGAGAAAGCCCAGCTCTGGCTCCTCTCACCGAGCCCATCCCGAGGGAGCGGAGCAGGGCCCGGCTGGGATGGATTTTAGGGATTTTCCTGTTCACGCTCCTGTCTTTAGCTAAGGAGAGCAGTTCGTTCCCTGAATTGTGGGAGGTGAGGCCGGGACAGCTGCAGCATCCAGAGCTCTGGCAGCAGCCTTCCCTCTGCATCAATTTGAATTTATAACCCACTCGTGGCAGCTCCGAGAGAGGCAGGAATTGGGCTCCTGATCCCTGAAATTAAAGGGAATCCAGAAATCACAGTTTGGGAGTTTCCTTCCTCCTGAGCTTCCCACAGACAGCACAGCGCTGCCTTGCCAAAGTCGGCTTCCACACCCGGCCTTAAATAAGGATTAAATCCCACGCTGACACCCAGCTTCATCGCCCCAGAGGATCCCAAAAATCCCTCTGGCCAGGGAAACTCCCCCTCCTGGAGCCCAGAACTCTGGGAATTTCCACCCTCACGTGGATCTTGGCTTAGGAGCAGCTCCGTAGGGCTGCTGCTGCTGCCAGGATGATGCTCCCGAGGTCAGAGGGGAACCAGGGGCACCCGGACCAGCCCTGGGGACAGGGAAGGGACAACCCCCCCCACCTTCCCCCAGGTGAGCCCTTATCAGCCAATCCCCCCAGGTGAGCCCTTATCAGCCCGCGGCACCACAAAGGGCCATAAAGGGCCGGGAGGTGACAGCTGTGCTCCAGGTGTGCCCCAGGTGGGGCAGGGCCCTTTCATCTCGCCTCAGACCTGGCACAGACGGTAAAAAACCCCAACAGGATGGGCTTTGGGGTTTTTTATGGAGACCTTGGGAATGTTTTATCCCCTGGCATCCATCCCTTGGGAGCAAGAGGCAGCTGGGCTCTGCTGGCACTGCCCCATCCCGAGGGATTCAGGATGGCTCCAGGGGTGGCATCTCAGCAAGAAAACCCCATCACAGCTCCCAAAGAAAGGATGTGACTGTGGGGACAGGGAGATACAGGGAAAATAAAGTGGAACCTCGTTCTATGGCCAGACTTTTCCTTTTCCCAAACTCCCACGGCACAGTGGGATTTGAACGTTGGGATTTGAACACTGGGATTTTAGCAGTGGGATTTTAGCAGTGGGATTTTCACCCCGGCCGGGCACATCCCAAGGCCAGAGGTCGCTCCTCACTCTTCCCTTTCAAGCCCTGGCCGCAGGTGCCGGCCGTGCCCATGGGAAGAGCTGTGCCAGCCCCGCCAGATGTCACCACAGGTGTCACCCCCGGGCCGGGGGACCTGTCCTGCCTGGGCAGGAGCTGGCCCTGGCCTTGGGCTGGCAGCAAACACCCCCTTATCTCCCGTCCCTTATCTCCCTGAGCAAACAGCGGGGTCGCTCCGTGCCTGGCCCGGCCAATGTTTGATTGCCCCGATCCTCGTGGGAAGGGGCAGCCGGGGGAGGTGGGAACTGCAGGGGAATTCCACAACGGGAGATGAAACGGAGCTGGGAAAGCAGCAGGTGAACGGGGAATGTCCCGGTGGGATCTGCCCAGCCAGCAGGACAGGCTCACACCACATCCCAAATTCCAGACAGGGAATATCCCACCGGGATCTGCTCAGCCAGCAGGAAGGGCTCACGCCGTGTCCCAAATTCCAGACAGGGAATATCCCGGTGGGATCTGCTCAGCCAGCAGGGAGGGCTCACACCGTGTCCCAAATTCCAGACAGGGAATATCCCAACGGGATCTGCTCAGCCAGCAGGGAGGGCTCACACCGTGTCCCAAACTCCAGAAGCCCCAAACCCAGGACGTTTTCCCTCTGTTGTGTGAGGAGCTCCCCTCTCCTGGGAGATGGGAATTCCCGGCTGGAGCAGGGGCTGTTTCTACACCAATTTGAGGGATGCAGGAACATCCAGCGCTGTTTGCCCAAAAACCTTCCTCACCCCTCAGAGGGGTTTGCTGATCCCCTAAAGCCTCTCCGGGCATCTCCTCCATCCCCAGGGAAGAGCAGGGCACGGGGAGGGCACGGCCCCTGTCCCTCCCTGTCCCCCCCTGTCCCCCGAGGTGTCCGGAGGGGTTTGGAAGCCCTGGCACATCAGCTCCATCCCAGGGCTGATGAATCCAGGCTCCAAGGCCGCATCCCACGGCCAGGAACGCGCTGGGAAGGGCCGGGAGCTCTCCGGGAAGGTGTTAAAGAGCCCGGCAGTTGTTTATAACCCGCGGGAAGCGGCGATTTCCCCTTGATTACCCCTTAATCCTCCGTGAGCGCCGCTTTACGAGCGGGGCTCCCGCGGAGCCGCACAAACACCTGGGCAGGGAACGCTGGAGCACAAAAACGCCCCGTCCTCACCTGCCCCGAGCCTCCACCCCGGGGATCAACCCCCAGGGGCCGTTTTGGGCTCGGACTGGAGGTGATCAGTTAAAAACAGAAATAAATGAAATAATCCCGCGGGCAGGCGGTGTCAAGGTGCTCCCACTCCGGGCCGGAGATGGAGCAAGGGAGGAACCCACAGCGGGTGCTGCTCCAGGGGCGATTCCTGCTGCACTCCCTTCTCCGAGCTCCCGACCTGGACATTCCCAGCAGCACCAGGATGGAACATTGGAGGTCTCCCAGCTCCTTCCCGGCAGCTCCTGGCCCCAGGCTGGCAGAGACCGACCCAGCCTCTCCCCACCTGGATGCTCCCAGGCTTCAATTTAAGGAATAAGGAGTGGCTTCTTGGATGCATTTCCAAGATCTGCTCATCCCGGGCTCCAGGGAAGTTGGGTGCAGCCGAGATCCCGTCAGCACGCGGGGATGGGGCTGAGGGAGCAGCGCCGGAGGCTGGGAACACAGCGAGGGCTTCCCAACCCCGAGACTGCTCCCTGTGCCCTGCACAAGCCAACAGCAATCCAGCCAGATCCTCCTGGAGGGAGTTTTGGGGTTTGGAGACAGCCGGGTTTAGGAACATCTGGAGAAGTCCTGGCCAAGCAGGGGGGCTCCGCTCAGAGCTCCTTCCCCAGGTGCTGCAGGGGACACCAAACACCCTCGGCACAAACTGCTCCATCTTTATCCCAGTGCCCAACCAGGGAAAGCCCCGGCAGCTCCCACCCTCTGCTGCTGCCCCTTTGGGTTTTTAACTGGATAAACTGGGAGTCATTCCCAGCCACCCAACAACAGCTGCCTCCTCTCACCCAGCCCCAAAAGGCTCCAAAACGCCGAACTCTCCCACCTCAGGCATTCCAACTTGGACCATTCCCATCCCCAGCCCTGCTCGGGATAGCTGGGAAGCCACAGCCACACAGCCAGGCATTCCCACATTCCCACATCCCAGCTGGAAAAACAGCCCTGTCCCAAAATCCGATTCCAGGTTTACTTTGTGATAAAGCTGCACACAGAGCCTTCATCCAAAAATTTGGGGCAGTTTGAACACAAAGCAGCTGTGGAAAACATCCTACAGCGGTCCTGCCAGGGAAAAGGGGCATTTTCCCGTGGAAAAGGAGCATTTTCCCATGGAATACAAACGCAGCACCATAAAATTCAAACCTGAAGAGAAAAGCCAAGCAAGAGCTCCAAGAGAGCAAGAAGCTCCTGCCCTGTGCAGGTGCCCCAAAATCCCCCAAACCCGGAGCTGCTCCTTCCCCTCCCGATGTGTCCCCACCCCGAGGAAGCCGCTCTCCACCTGCCCACGGATTTGCCTGAACTTTGTGTTCCAGGATTTCCTTATCACCCCCATCCCGTGGCTTCTCCCGGGTCTCTCCCACCCACGAGGGGAAAACATCAGGAAATCAAACTTTGGAATGTCGAATGGGAAGGAGAGGTGCTCCAAACGTATTTTTAAGGGATTCGCAACCATTGTGGGGCCTCGGTGGTTTTCTCCTGGAGAGTTGGGATGCGCTGGATGCCGCAGATCCCGAGCTCAGTGTTCCATCCCAGCCAGGAATTTTACACAGGGGCTCTTGAGGAACTCAAGGACTTGCAGGTCCCCTTCTCCTCAGGCAGGAGGCTTTAGGAAATCCCAGCCCTAATCCCTGCGTGCCGTGGGAGCCGCCCTTCCCTGCTGTAAAAACGGGATCATATCCTCCTATCCCAAAGAAATATCGGCCTGGAGCTGCTCAGAGCTGCCCTGGAACAGCCTGGAAGCAGCTGGGCACGGATTTGCTCCCCAAACGCAGCTCCTGCAGCACCTTCTCCTTGGGATCCCTCTCCCTACAGCTCAGCTCAGCCATTCCCAGGCCCAAGGATCCAAATCCTTCGGATCCCACCATTCCCACGTGACTTTGGATCGGTTATTTCACCCCTGACAGCCTCAGTTTCCCCTCTGGATCAGTGAAAAGGGCACGAACACTCCTTCACCTGCCTGGCCACAGGCGTTTCCAGCCCCAGTGGATTCCAGGATCCTTGGAAAAGAGGCAGGGAAAGCGTGAGAACAGCCGGAGCCCCCGTGGTTGTTTATGGGATGAAGAAATTGAGGCTGAGTCACGGAGCCAGAGCCTAGCATTCCCAGGAGAGCCCCAGACTCCCAACAAACTGGTTCTGGAGAGGATTTCAGTGCTGATCCCAGAACGAGAGCATCCCAAGGTCCCAGCATTGGGAATTCAGCAGGGCTGGAGCAGCTGGAAGGGGATTTGGGGCCATCACTTGCAGGGAAGGTGGGATACACGCTCCACATCCACCCAAAACTTCCCAGAGGAGCATTCCCAACCACCCCAAATGAGTTATTTTATCCCATGGGTGCCCGCTTGCAGAAAGAGAAGGGAAAAGCTGGGCTCATTCCTGAAAAAAGAGCAGGGAAAGGCTGGGCTCATCCCTGCAGAAAGAGCAGGGAAAAGCTGGGCTCATCCCGGCAAAAAGAGCAGGGAAAAGCTGGGCTCATCCCGGCAAAAAGAGCAGGGAAAAGCTGGGCTCATCCCTGCCCGAAGAGTGGTGTCCTGGGAACACACAATTCCCTTTAAATCCGCCTTGTCCCTGCTCCTGCCCACGCCTCGTCCCCATCCCGGGATATTTCTGATCCCGGTTTCCTAATCTGCAGCACATGACGCAAGGGCAGCGCTGGGCACGGAGGGAGCCGGGGATGTGGGAAAGCACCTCCCTGACTCACCGAGGGACTCGGGAGAGCGGGATGGGGGCAGCAGCTCCCGTCCCCGGGCGGGAATGCCGGGAGCAGGCCCGGGCTCCCGGGAAGGACGTCGGAGGTGGAAAAACGAGGAGCTGCTTCCCCAGGGACTCAGCTGAGCCACGGTCCCACGATGGAGCCAGGGGCCAGCAGGACTCCCAGCATTCCATCATTCCACAGATTTAATGGATGCTGGGGCAGAGGGAGATCTCAGGGTACGACAAATTCCATCCCAAATCCATCCCTTGCCCCCTTTATTCCTTTAGAGCACTTCCAAACCCGATCCTGCCCTTCCCTCATGGAAAAGGGAATCCCTCTGCAGCCAGGCCGGGCCAGGCTCCTTCCCAAGGGCAGGGAAAAGTCTGGGAGCAAAGGAACTGCGGGCACAGAAAGCCTTGAGAGCCTCGGTGCAGCTCCTGCAAGGGCAGTGAAGCATCCAAGGGAAAAGCAGGAATTTCACGGGATCGTGGAATGGTTTGGCTTGGAAAGGACCTCGAGGATCACCCAGTTCCAACCCCTGCCACGGATTTGGGGGCCCAAAGCCTCCGTGAGCCCGGGAAGAAGGACGGGAAACAAAGGAAAAGGGCCGGGGAGGGAGGAGGAAGGCGGAGGGGACGGGCAGGAGGGGATGGGAGCAGGGCAGGATCCGCTGCGCAGCCTGTTCCTGAAACTTCCCTCCCGCGGGCCGGCGCTCCCGAATACTAATCAGAGCTGAAAAAACACCAAACAATTAGGAAGGAAAAGTCTCCTGGCAGGGTTTCTCCTGGAGACGTCGGGCTGGTTTTGTTTACGAGCGGGAGGAAGTGGGAACCGCTCCTGTTTGTTCTGCGGGAGAAAAGAGAAAGCTCCAGTGTTTTAATTTCTCCGCTGAAAACCCTGGAGATTTGGCCTGAAACGGAGCAGGGAGGCTGATCCAGATTCACCCGCAGCCTTTTGTTACAAGGAAATATTCGAGTCGGGTTTTTTTTCCTCCCTCCCCTTCTGCGTGGGCAAAGAAAGGGGCAGTGGATACAAAGCCGGCATTTTTTGTTCCCAGAAAATATCAATGAAAAGAGCATTCCCGAGGCCGAGGGCGCAGCGCAGCTCCCGGAGCACGGGAGAGGTCCTGGCTGGGCCGATGCACCCCAGGCAGGGCAAAAATATCACCTCAAAATCTCCTTTTTGTTATAAGGGCAGGTGAGCAACACTCAGGAAGCCTAAATTCGGCTTTTAACCAAATTTTTGCCCCCTCCCAGGGACACACACGAGGCTGGGAGGGAACGAGGTGACACCAACTTCATTTACTCGGAGGTGAACTTGCATCTCCTTGCAGGGAAAATCCCTGGATCTACATTTCCCTTTGGTTTTCAGGCAGGAGGGCCTGAAGCAGCACCTCGGAAAGTTAAATAAATCAGGATTAGTGTGGGCTGTAGCAGCGAGCAGGGGGAGCTGGGAGGGAGCTGGGACCGGAGATGAGGAAGGAACCGGGAAAGGAGCTGGGGACGGAGCTGGGACAGTTCCTGGGTGAGGAAAAGCAGATCCCAGGACAAATCCCGGCATCCCAGGGCCAGAGGGCACTCCTGGAGTGCGGAGCAGCGTGAGAACGGAGCCCGGGCTGCCCCGAGGCTCTCAGGGGCCTTTCAGAGCTCTCTGCTGGGCTCAAACAGCTCTTCCCCCGCAGGGAGCAGCCCGGGGATGGACAAACTGTGCCATTCCCGGCTCCAAACTTCCCAAAAAGCCGGCTTTTCGGAGCAAACCCCAAATGGCTTCACCATGGAAACCCAGCCCGGGGCTGGTAGAGCCGCTGGAATTCGCCCTTGGCTGCGGCCCGGGAGGAGCCTGGACAGGGAAAGCTTTGAGCTCGGGAAGTGCCAGCCCAGGAGTCTGGGACCGCTCGGGAAGCGCTTCCAAGGCAGCCGAAGGCGCGGGATTATCCCGCAATAATTCACCGTTCCCAGGCGCGGCCGAGTGGAAGCGGAGCCGGGCTCGGCTCCCATCGCTCCCCGCAAACGGGCAGGGAGAGGCAGAGCTGGAGCGCTCCGAGCTTTTCCCTGGGAGCAGGGAGCACCATCCATCCGGGAATGCTGCAGGCACCCCAAGGCAAACCTCACCCAGTGTCCCCCTGTCCCCGTGCGCACTCCCCAAATCCCACATTCCCAGCTCACGCTCGTGGATCAGCAGCTTTCCAAACAATTCAAGTTTTCCCAAGTGCCACAGGCTTTTGGCTAAAGGCTCATCCATGAAAGTCAGGTTTATCACCCCGGATCTGCTTCCTCCTCATCCTCATCCCTCATTCCCTCGGCGCTCCGGTGCCGGGGAGTCAAGAACCAGGTTGGGGTTCTCCAGAATCGTGGAATATCCCGAGCTGGAAGTGCCCCACAAGGATCAAGTCCAACTCCCAAACAACTACTTGGGGTTGGGGTCTGGGCTTCCACGAGCACCCAGGGAGGTTGGGAATTGCCCTTTCCCGGGAGCAGCACCCTCGGGCACCCATCGTCCCCCCGCGGGCTGGGAGCGTCCTGGGCGGGCGCTGGAAGCCGCCAGCGGAGCGGGAGCGGGGATGGATGCGGGCCGGGATCAGGGGATGGATGCGGGCCGGGATCAGGGGGTGGATGCGGGCCGGGAGCGGGGGTGGATGCGGG
>VZRO01007261.1:291634-303421 GCA_013397915.1 Daphoenositta chrysoptera | reverse complement strand
AAAATCCCTCCTGCCTCAGGAAATACCTCAGCCCTTCCAAAAATCCCTCCTGCCTCAGGAAACACCTCAGCCTTCCCCAAAATCCCTCCTGCCTCAGGAAACACCTCAGCCTTCCCCAAAATCCCTCCTGCCTGGGGGGACACCCCCAGGGACACTCCTGCCCACGGGGTGACCTCACCTCCTCCTGACCACACAAGAAAAGGGATTTGGGTTTCTTTCCACACCCGCTGTGCTCCAAAGCTCCTTCACAGCTCGGCTGGGAGCCCCTTCCCAAAGGATCGATATTCCCACAGCCAGAGCGACCCCGCTGCCCCCCCCAGCCCCAAAGGGGGCGATCGCTGCCACATCAAAGGGGGTTTGAGGGGTGCCACATCTCCCAAACCTTTGTTTGGGGACACCTGAGCATGAAAAGCACCTGGTAAACTTTAAAAAAGCTTGATAAAAGAGCAGATCCAGCTGTTTCTGCAGCAAAGCCTTGGGAAAGGAGAGCACAGAGGGATTGTCTCCACATCGGGGCTCTCACTCCCCACACCTGCGGGAAGGATTGAGGTGAACCAGGAAGATTTTTTTCCCCCCATAATTCTCCAGGGAAATGAGAAATTTGACGTCCTGAAAGCATCACCTGGCTGCCAGCAGGGAGGGCCGGAGTCCTTGGGAGCCCCGCTCCGCTTTCCCAGCTGGAATCTCCTCTCCACAGCCCCGCGCGAAGCAAAACGCAGCCTCTTCCCCGGCCTGAGTCACCAACGCTCTGCCCCCACCGCCCTCCCCCCGCGGTTATAAAAAGATGTCTCAATTAGCGAGAGCTGAGCAATTCCCGCAGCCTCCGAAGCCTTGGGAGGAAACAAATTCCGAGCCGGCAGCGAGCAGCACCAACAATGTCCGGGCAATAAAAGCTCCTCTTGTTTCTACCAGAGGAACCTCAGCCATCCTGTCCCCGCACACGCATCCCCGGCACTCCGGAGGGATCCCGGGCTGGAGCTCCCCTGGCCACGCCGGGTCCCGGGCGCAGACAGCGCTAATTTCTGTGTGTGCTCTTGGTTGCAGGTCTAGACTGGTGTGGTCTTTTTGTTGTAGGCAGCGAAAGAAGGGAGTCATTCATGTTTTTCCAGGATTCACACAAAAGTGCTCTTGTGCATCCCAGATCCCGCGGATCGCCAGCCCCGAGCGCGCCCCGGGGTTGGGGACAGCCCGGCGGGGAGGGGACGGGGCTCGGAGGGGCTGCAGACGCTGCCCGAGGCCCCGCCCGGGCACCTGCCCCGGGGCGAGACTGCTGGGGAAGGAATTCCCACGGTCGGGAAGGGGAAAGCCGCGTGTGGGTCCCTAAAAATACACCCAAACCCCCGCCAAAAATACCGAAAAGAGCGAAGGAAAACAGCGGCCACACGGCTTTCCTTGGAGAGGAGGGGAAAAGTCCCCCCAGGCTCGCCGGGACNTCCTCATCCTCATCCTCCTTCTCCAGAGCCTCATCCCGCTCCGGGTATCGCCCCGCGCCCACCTCCCGGCGGAACATCCCCGGGAGCGCCGGGGCAGGAGCCGGGATGGGAGCGGCTGTGCCGCAGCCAGGGATGCTCCGACTGCGGCTGCCGGGCCATTCCCCCTTTTATAGCCCCGCGGCGGCGGGCGGGCGNGGCTTTCCTTGGAGAGGAGGGGAAAAGTCCCCCCAGGCTCGCCGGGACCCCCGAACCAGGAGCATCCCGGGCCGGAGCCCCGTGAAGGGGAAGGGCTGGGGGACACAAAGGAGATGGCACCGGGGGAAAGCGACAGCGGCTGCCGGCTCCGAGGGGCCCGCAGCGCCCGGCGCAGCCCCCCCGCACCGGGACNTTTATAGCCCCGCGGCGGCGGGCGGGCGGCGCGGCTTCACGGGACTTGTAGTTCCTCCCCCCGGCCTGGAGCCGCCTCCCTCCGTCCTTCTGTCCCTCCCTCTCTCCCTCCGTCCCTCTGTCCGGCCGGCGCTCCGCGGGCCAGGNGGCCGGCGCTCCGCGGGCAGGGCAGGGGCGGGCGGACCCGAGGGTCGCGGCGGTTCCGCTCCTCACCGGGATCCCACCGCCCCCGGGCAGCGAAGAGCCGCCGGTTTCGCCTGGAAAAGCCCGGTTTTCCACGGGATTCCGGGAGTCGCATCCCTGGCACAGCCAGCGCGACGCCAGAGCGGCTCTGGAGTGAATGAGTAACCCCAAAACCCCGGCACGAACGGCGAGCGCTGCAATTGCGCCGGGTACTGGTTGTTGTTGCGTTTAATTATTCTCCCAATTATTAATTTAACTTAATTATTAACCCACCCGTGGAATGAATGGGCAGTTAACCGTGCTGGTGACTTAGGGGCTCATTGAAGGCCCGTTCTGCCCAGGTTCCCGCTGCCCCCCGAACCCCTCGTGCCTCGGGGATCGCCCCGAAGGGCACAGCGGGCACGGGGAGGGGGTGGCACCGAGGGACAGGGACACAGATCCAGCCCCTTCCCACCTGCACCGGGCTGGGATTTACCGTCCCACAGCCCCGGAATTGCTGCTGAAGTGAAACCACAGAAGTTTTCGAGGACGAGGGGGGCTGAGGGAGCAAGAGGGAGAGCGGAGGAGAAGGGAAAAAAATCCCTCCTGGCAGCTTTTCAGGGCCCGAAGCCGGAGTGGAAATGCTTCCCTGCCCTTAATTGCTTCGAGAGCAGATGAATTTCTTGAAGAAACCGCAGCTGAAACGCGGCACAAATCACATCGTGGTGCTTGTGTTGGCTGCCTGCTGAAGGAGGGAAAAGGTCAGCGTTGAGGGGATATTAAAAAGGGGAAAAAGCCATATTTCAGCGCTGCGCAGGAGGGGGCTGTGCCGCGTTCTCACAGCCGCGGTCTGGAAATTCAAACCTGTTTGGCAAGAGGCGGAACGGGGCTCGCAGCAAGGAAAGAGCTGGGAAGAGGCTCCGAATGATGGAGTTTATCCTGCCCATGGATCCCTGGAAGTGCCCAAGGCTGGGTTGGACGGGGCTTGGAGCACCCTGGGATAGTGGGAGGTGTCCCTGTCCACAGCAGGGGGTGGAAAAGATGAGATTTAAGGTCCCTTCCCACCCAAAGCGGGACAACATCAGCACCAAGAGTGGCAGAGCTCCCTGGAGTCCATGGAAAGGCTCCAACTGATCCAGCACCACCCGAGCTGGGTGTCCAAAGGGCTCCCGCGGGCTCACGGAGCCGTGGGATTGGATGTCTGGTGTTCCCGAAGGCAAATTTCCATTTTTATCATTTAATTCCGAGGTTTTACTCCCTTTTTCCATGGCATTTCCTTCAGAGCCACAAGCCCACAGGACACGGAGCTGTCAGGCATCATCCCCCGAAAAATCCTGGAGCTCTCCAAGGCTCTGCCACAGCTTTGTGCCACCCTCTGCTGGGTGTGAAGGACCCGACAGCCCTGGGCGCTGCTCAGGCCCCTCTGCACTGCCCAGAGACCCCAGAGGAGAAGGAATTCCCATGGAAAGCTGCAGCACTCATTCCCGGAGGAGCCTGACGCCGATTTCTGGGATGCTCCCAGCCCTGGCTGTGCCGTGATGGTGGAAGGTGCCGGGAGATGCTGGAATGGGATCCAGCTCCGGGTGAGGCAGCAGCCAGGCCCTGCAAACGCTGGGATTTTGGGAAGAGCCAGCCATGCCCCTTCCCGGCTCCTTGGAGAGCACAGCATTCCTGCCCCGCATTCCTGAGCCACAGGGAAAACCCCTGGAATGCTGGGCTGGGCAGGGAAGGAGCAGCAGTGCCCGTGGAGCAGGGAATGAGGAGCCCAGGGATGGGGGGGTGTCAGCCAGGTGCTCCCCAGGCGTGGAAAATCCGTGGTTTCCCCACAGCTGCACTTGGAGCAGCTGGAAGAGTCCTTCATCCCAAAGGGATCCGCAGCTCCCTGGCGGCGTGGGGAGCACAGAATTCCCGGCTGGAAAAGACCTCCAAGATCCATCGAATCCAACCTGCAAATATCAAACCCAGCGTGGGAATGTGGCCACTGGATCTGCCGGATCCGAGCCTTGCGGGAGCTTCTAAGGGAGGAAATCCTCGGTGCGAGGGCCAAGGAGAGGGAAGAGGGGTTTGCTGGAAAGGAAAAGGGTTTTCCTGGAAAGGGAAGTCCTGTTCCTCACTCCAGAAATGGCTTTGGGGCTCCCAAGAACACCACCAGGAGGATGGACTGGCTGATCTCCAGAAGAATATTCCCAAGATACGGAACTCCCGATGGCCTGGGAGGATGGGAATGGATGAAGGACAGGGTTGTTGACTCCTCCAGGCAAACAGGGAAAGCTCTGGGAAGCACCGGGAGCTGCCCTGGGAAGGGGGAGCCAGGAAAAGCCTTTATTCCCTGGAAGCTGTGCTGGTACCAACGCTCTGCGCAGCACTTTGGGGTCCCAGCCCAGCCCGAGTTGCTTTTCCCAGCCCAGCCTGGGAATAGCACATCCATAAATCCACACCCTGGAATTTGCTGGTGGTTTTTCCCAGAAAAACAAGAAAATAAAGTGTTTAGTGATGGGCAGCATTGGGAAAATAAAGAGACGGGGAAGGGTGAGCTGGGAATGAGTTCCCACAGGATGGCTGCTCCCTGTTCCCAGGCCTGGCCAGCACAGTCACCTCTGGAAGTCCTCTGACCTTCAAATACCCTCCCCAGCCCCGTTAAATCCATATAAATATATGGAAATATGGGAACAAAAAGCTTTTTCTTTCCAGCACTGAGAGTGCCAAGGGCTGCGGGAGCCAATAAAGAGCTGCAGCTCCAGGGAGCTGTGGCAGGTAAAACACAAACAGCCCCAATCCTTCCCCAAAACTTCAGCCAATCCCCAAATTAAAAAAAATAATAATAAAAATAAAACTCAGACCAAGCCCCAAAGCTGAGGTTGGTAAAAGAGGAGGAAAATGTGGTTCTGTGCTTTTAGCTCCTGCCTGGAGCTGGATCCCAGCCTGGCCCACAGGCCTGGGAAGGACGGGCTGCTCCAGCTGCAGGAGCACTGGGAGAGCTCCTGGGAGGGAGCTGGAGCAGGGGTGGGAAAGCCTTGGGGACACTCCTGTCCCCTCCACACCCCGCTGTGCTCCGGGGACGAAGGGACACGGCTCGGGATCGTCCCAGCAGGCGCAGAGCAGGAGCAGGGGAAGGATCCGCTGCCGTCACCAGTCCGGGGGTCTGAGCCCCTCAAACGCCCGCACAGAGAGGGGAGAGGAGAGGGGGGCTCGGCCCCTGCTCCCGGGAACAGCGCACGGGCACGGGGAACCAGCCTCGAGTTGTGCCAGCGAGGGCCAGGGCGGGCGTGAAGGAAAATTCCCTCCCTGCCGGAGCGGTCGGGCATCGGAGGGGGAGCGGGGGAGTCCCCATCCCTCAGAAAGGAGCAGAGGTTGGCTGGTTCTCGATCAGCTCTGGTTGACAGCGGGGTGTTGGGCCAGAGCTTGGATTCGGTGCTCCTGGAGTTCTTCTCCAGCCTTGTCATGGAGCCACAGAGAGAGGGACAGACATTCCAAGCAGGAGCAGTTTGGCACCTGAGCCTGGAATTCTCTGCTCCCAAGATCCCCCCCAGCCGCCAGGAGCTTCCCAGCGCCCTGGGGAGGACAAAGGCAGGGCTGGGCAGAGGCTCAGCTCAGCTGTTTGCTCAGTGACACGGGCAGAGAGGTGTAAATGCCACGGCCAAGGTCACCCGGGACAGCCGGGACACAGCACGGAGCTCCCAGACCCTGCCCCACCAGCCGGGGGAGGCAAAACAGCCTCAAGCCCCACAAATATCTGATAACCCCCCCAAAATCGCCATGAACCCAAAGCAAAGGAAGGGGATGGGTAAAACGATGAACCCCAGGAGCCAAACCCGCTCCTCAGTGGGACAGGGGCCCAGAAAATCCCAATTCCTGCCACACCGAGCCCTGGATGCGCTGAGTGCTCGATCCTTAAATCACTCAAACCGAGCCCCAGCGCTGTTAAAGGTCCACTGTGTGCTCAGCGGGGGAGATAAATCCGCTCTCTGGGGCGGCCAAGGTGCCTCTGCCCCCATCTCCCAGGACAGGGCTGGGACAGCCGCTCGGGCGAGCTCTCGGCGGTGACTGAGCGCCTCCGCTGCTCCGCCCGCGCCGCTCGCCCGCCGCACAAGGACCCATTGAGAGGCTGCAGAACAAACGCTCCCTTATGCGGCTCCCAGAAAGTCCCGCCGGCTGTGGGAGGCAGCTGCCCGGAGCTCGCCGTGGTTACTCATTAACCGCGGCTGCCGGGCCACGGCAGGGAGCGACCGGCTTCAGAGACCCTAAAAAAATGGGAAAAATAAAAAAAACAAACCCGCGATGAAAATAAATACATCAGGTGTCCTGGAAAAGGACGGGGGAAAGCAGGTGGCTGCGGGAGCGGCTCCCGGGCTGGGATGGGCTGCGGGAGCGGGGGGGACAATGGCGCGGAGGGAAATGCGTGGGGACAAAAGGGGACGATTGTTGAAGGGAAGGGGGAAAGAGAGGGGACAGAGAGGCGCCTGAGAGGGGGTTCTGTGCGGGGCTGTGGGGTGGGATCTGCTCCCCACCCGGGGCCGTTCCCTGTTCCCTGCCCCCGGTGGGTTTTCCATGGGAATGAGGGGCTGCCAGGACTGGAGAGCGTTTCCCGGAGGTCACTGCGCTCCCCAGGCCAGCAGAGCCCCGCGGGGACCTGTCCCGGCAGGAGAGGATGGAGCTGCTCCAGGTTCCCAGCCTGGATCCCAAAGATCAGAAGCCCCTCCAGCCCCATAAGGGATCGGGTGCTGCCCCAGCCAGGTGAGACCCAGGTGTTTTCCCTTCCCCGGCCATCACCGGCTCCTCCACCATCCCCTTCCGTGGAAAATCCATCCCCTGCGTGCCTTCATTCCTCACCTTCCCCGGATATGGATTTTGGGGAAAAAGGCATCCCAGGAGTTATAGACTAGGTTGGAAAAGCCCTCCAAGATCATCCAGGCCACACTGCCAGTCCCACCACTGACCCTGTCCCCAAGTGCCACATCCCCATGGCTTTAAACCCCTCCAGGGATGGGGACTCCACCACCTGTGCCAGGGCTGGACAACCCTTCCCATGAAGCTTTTCCCGATATCCAACCTAAACCTCCACACGGAGGCCGTGTCCCCTTGTCCCCTCCCTTGTTACCCGGGACAGGAGCCCGGCCCTGCCTGGATTTGTGGAGCTCCCGGGCTCAGCCGCAGGGCAGCTCCATGGCGAGGGTGAGATCCAGCCTGTGCCCAGCCTGTGTCCCCAAACCCTCTCCGAGGTGGGAGCCACCTCCCTGCCCAGCCCTGGGCCCACAGGAGAGGGAATTCCTGACGCCTTCCTGAGATCCTGAGGGAGAGCCACAATTCGAGCTGGAATAAAAAGCTGAGCATTGCTGGGACCAAGGGCGGTAGCTCAGCCCTGGAGCTGCTCCGAGCATTCCCGAGGATTCCCGGCCACTGCCAGGATTAATCCCGTGTTTTCTGTTTGCCCCGAGATAAGGGGAGGCGGGGGGCTGGAATTATCTCCCTGCCTTTTGTCCTGGGAAACAATTAAGGGATTGCGGTCAGAGGGATGGGGTGGGGATGGAGCAGAGCCAGGACACTGCTCCCGCGGGACCACGACCCTCAGGGCTCTGGAGAATCCACCCTGAGCTGGCAGCGGGTCCTGGAGTCTCCTGCTCCTGCAGGAATCCCTCACCCAGGGCTGTGCCAGAGCCCTGGGAACAACCCGGACCGCAGATCCCCAGGGCCAATAGGGCTGCCAGGACACAGGGAATGGCCAGAGGGCAGGGTTAGGAGGGATATTGGGGAGAAATTCCTCTCTGTGAGGGTGGGGAGGGGCTGAGATGGAATTCCCAGAGCAGCTGGGGCTGCCCCTGGATCCCTGGCAGTGCCCAAGGCCAGGCTGGAGCCACCTGGGACAGTGGGAGGTGTCCCTGCCATGGCAGGGGTGGCACTGGATGGGTTCTAAGGTCCCTTCCAACCCAAACCATGCTGCGATCCCACGATTGTCTGAACTAAACCCCTGCCGTGACCCTTCCCAGCCACGGGAGCTCTCCATGGGTGACCCCCCCATCCCTGCGAGCACCAGCGGGGACCCCAAGTCCCCTGCACTGCCCCAGTGCCCTCTGCTGTCCCGAGGGCCGGGATGTGCCTCTGGCAGGGCAGGCAGAGGCTGGGAGGCAGCCGGTGCTCCGGGGGAACAGGTACCTCGTGCGGCAGCTCCTCGTGGGATGTGGAACATCTGGAGCTCGGCACAAGGCAGCCTTTGTGCAGCTGGGGAAGGCTGAGCCAGAAGCCAGCACTCGTCTGGGACAGCTTCGGGGAGAGGGGGAGGGAAAGGGGAAAAACCGGAGGGAAGGGGGAAAAGATCGGAGGGAAAGGGGAAAACACCGGAGGGAATCCACCTCCGCTGGAGAAGGAATCTCAGCCTCTCCTCGGGCGTTTCCCATCCCGCTGCGCTCACCCTGCAGAGCCCCCTGGGGTTCTCTGCATCCCTCTCCCGATGGGAATCCCGCACTCCAGCCTGGCTGGGTTAAGCAGCTCTGTGGAGCCTGTCCTGGCTGTATTAAATAATAAAATTAAATCATTTCGATTCAGTTTGGCTCTGGAAGGGACACTGTGCCCTCTTGGCTCTCAGCATTCCAGCAGCAGGGACGTTTCCCTCCGGGATTATCAGATATCCTGATTAGAGAAGCGCTGATCAACTGATAATTAAAGAGTTTAACCCTGAAGGGTCGGTATCCCTAAGGAATATCCCAACCACAACGGCCGGGCACAGGGAGCTCGGGAAAGCCAGAGCTGAGGATTCCTGTGCCCGTGGGGGCCCCCGCAGATCCAGGGACACCCCGATGCTTCTCCTTATCAGCTGTCTGATATGTCCTGAGCACAGATAACCCTGGAGATGGGAGCTCGGGAACCTCACGCCTTTCCTTGGCTGGAGCCACGGGAGCTTGGGATACAGCACAGGTGTTTGGCGGGGAGGTGGCTCTGCTCGGCTTCTCCCAGGGAAGAACATTTCCAATAAAATATTCCTTTGGAGCCTGGGGGAGCAGCCGGAGCCAGGAGCGGTGTCCAAGGCCACGGACTGGGAGCCGGGGTCCAACTGGAGCCCACTGGGGAGGACTGGGAGCTCTCCCCCGCCACCCCGGGGGACAGGGACCTCTCTGGACCAGAGCATCCCTTCAGGGGGCTCACCCCATCCCATCCCAGCCCATCCCACCCCATCCCATCCCATCCCATCCCATCCCATCCCATCCCATCCCATCCCATCCCATCCCATCCCAGGCTCTGTTCCAGCACAGCCAAATCTCCGAGCTCTCCATGAATCCCAACGGGGCTGGAGCTGCCGCCAGGGGAGGNCCCTAAGGAATATCCCAACCACAACGGCCGGGCACAGGGAGCTCGGGAGAGCCAGAGCTGAGGATTCCTGTGCCCGTGGGGGCCCCCGCAGATCCAGGGACACCCCGATGCTTCTCCTTATCAGCTGTCGGATAAATCCTGAGCACAGATAACCCTGGAGATGGGAGCTCGGGAACCTCACACCTTTCCTTGGCTGGAGCCACGGGAGCTCGGGATATCCCCGCAGGTGTTTGGCGGGGAGGTGGCTCTGCTCGGCTTCTCCCAGGGAAGAACATTTCCAATAAAATATTCCTTTGGAGCCTGGGGGAGCAGCCGGAGCCAGGAGCGGTGTCCAAGGCCACGGACTGGGAGCCGGGGTCCAACTGGAGCCCACTGGGGAGGACTGGGAGCTCTCCCCCGCCACCCCGGGGGACAGGGACCTCTCTGGACCAGAGCATCCCTTCAGGGAGCTCATCCCATCCCATCCCATCCCATCCCATCCCATCCCATCCCATCCCATCCCATCCCAGGCTCTGTTCCAGCACAGCCAAATCTCCGAGCTCTCCATGAATCCCAACGGGGCTGGAGCTGCCGCCAGGGGAGGAAAAATCCCCCAAAATCCCCCCAAATCCCTTTGTCTCTTCCACCCACCCGAGCGCCTTTGCGGAGCAATTACCGCGCCCCGGGGGTTTCACACCCAATCACCGGGGCCTCCTCCCGCTCAGATTTAATTTGTTTAATGACTCTCAGGCCCCGGGGGTCCGTGGTGTCAGCGTTCATTTCCCCACTCTCCAAAGGGATTTTCTCTCCACCCAGAACTGGAGGGATTTGGTGAAATCCCCCCCAAATTCCCGGGGCTCTCTGAGCTCCAGGGACACACCAGCACTGCTGGATTCAGGGAAAGGATCTGCGGATCCTCCTGGAGGTTTGTCCATCCACCGGCAGGCAGGAGCTGGGATAAATGACGGCCTGGAAAAGGGAAGGGAAAAGCAAAATATGTTGTGAGATGTGATTTGTGTTTGAAATCCAACCTCACCCCTGCCCCTGCTGCCAGCCTGGGTTGGAACACCGGGCTGGGAGAAACTGGGATGCTCCAGCCTTCACTGGAGATTAAGCCTTGGGGGGAAAACGGGAATAAAAAGGGTTGGGAATGCTGATGCTGATGGTTTGTCCTGCACGGAGCTGGGGGAGCAGCGCTGGGGATTGGGAGTGGGGGAATGGTCCCGGTGGAATTGGAGTCCTGGAGGAGATGAGACGGGATCCTGGAGGAGATGGAGATCCTGGAGATGGGGATCATGGAAGAGATGGGGTCCTGGGGGAGATGGAGGTCCTGATGGAGGCTGGGGGTCCCTGAAGGAGTTGGGGTCCCTGAAGGAGCTGGGAGTCCCAGTGATGTTTGGATCCTGGACGAGCAAGGGAACCTGCTGGGTGTGGGGGTCCCTGGAGGAGCTGGGGTCCCGGGACGCCCCGGCTGTGGGACATCCCCACCCCGGCCGTTTGCAGCACCTCCCTCCATTGTTCCCCAGCCCGCATTTTTCCCTATGACCTCATCTTCCCTTGGCTCCCGCCGCGCGGGGATTTTATGGCAGGGAAACGACTCGGCAGCCGAAGGAAAGCGGGTCCAGGGTTCTCTTCCCCCCTGCTCCCCCCCGGGCTGGTTTCTGCTCCAGGCACGGCGCGGGGATCGCGCGGGAGCTCGGGTCGGGAGCGCTTTCCTCGTTCCAGTAGGAACACGAGAGGCACCAGCCAGAGGTTGAAACGATTCCCCACAGGAACCAGCCCTGGACACAAAAGCGTTTCAGTTATCATCGGCATTTTGTGAGATTATATTAAAATAAACCTTCAGGCTCCGATTCCTGCCCCCGAGATGCCCCTTGTAGGATTATGAGGCACAAAGAACACTTCCCAGAAATCCCGACCGAGGCCGTACGAGGAATGCTTTCCCCCTGCTCTCACACGAATCCTGCACGCTGGAAAAGCCTCAAAACAAGAACTGAGGCACTAAAACGGGAGGTGGGCAAGCTGAGGATCCCACAGGGGGGGATTTTCCCTCTTTTCCCATTGGGAACAACCCTCTGGGTTGAAGAACTGAAATTGGAGTCCTTTTTGGATCCAAGGGATTTCACCTTTCCAACCTCACACCTAAGGAAGCACATGGAGAACACCCCCCTGAGATGGCACAGAAGAACCTTTCCCAGCTGCTGAGCAGGGAAAATGAAGGATTTTAGGTAAAACAACCAGGAAAAAGGGAAGCAGGAGCTCATCTGTGAGCTGCAATCCCAGGAATCCAGCACGGACACGAGCACGGAGCTGCTCAAGGGCTGGCTGACCATGCGAGACTAAACAAACCCACTGAGAGAGCCCATAAATACCTGAAAAATAACTGCGATTAAATTAAAAATTGGGATTGCTCAGCCTGGAGAAGGCTCCAGGGAGAGCTCAGAGCCCCTGCCAGGGCCTAAAGGGGCTCCAGGAGAGCTGGAGAGGGACTGGGGTCAAGGGATGGAGGGACAGGACACAGGGA
>VZRO01007261.1:260581-280395 GCA_013397915.1 Daphoenositta chrysoptera | reverse complement strand
TGGAGCTCCCCCGGGAACGGCTCCGTGTCCCCCGGGAACGTCCCGGGGCCGGACCTCCTACCCCCCTCGCCTGCCAACTGCTCCGGCACCACGCTGGGAGACTCCAAGTTCACTCGCAAAAAAAAGTTGGCATCTCTGCATATTTGCAAGGTCAAGGCACAGAAAGCCCTCTATAAGCCTAAAGCCTTGTTTTCAAGGGCCTATTCTTTGACGAAGTGATTATGAAAGCGGCTACATATTCTTAACAAGCCCCTTTTCACTCGGGCTTTCAGTTCCCCGCAGTGGAGAATGTGCATGTGTATTCTTGCATGGCAGCCCTTCCATACTGTTGGGATTGTTATCGGGCGCCGTGAAAGGCCCGATTGTTTGGGGTTGCCGCGATTACATCACGGCTGCCCCCGGGCCGCCCGCCGAGGTGTTTGATCAGGGCTCGCAGGTGGGAAGGAGCTCACGGGGCCCTTTCCCCAGACCTGCCCTACCTGTTAAACCCTGTTCCGCACAGCTGCTCCTTCCCTCTGCTCCGCAGCCTCCCACGCCGGGAGAGCGGCAGGGACCGGCCCCCGTGTCCCCCAGATGTCCCCCAGGCCACCCCCGGCAGCATCCTGACCCCTCCGTGGGCACCTGGTGACCCCCCAGCACGCAAGGTTTGAAAGGCAAATCCCCAAAGGAAGGGGGAGGATGTTATTTCTGCGGATTTTTCACCTCTGACATTTCAAACTGTTCAAAAAAGAGGGGAAAATGGGATATAAACCTGCAGTGCCTCCTTGTCTGGAGGGCAGGCAGCAGCCCCAGATCCCAGAGGGACACAGAAATGCATGGAACAGCAGGTGCCAGGCAGGGGATGGAGCAGGGATCCCAGCCCCAGGCAGGGGATGGAGCAGGGATCCCAATCCCAGGCAGGGGATGGAGCAGGGATCCCAATCCCAGGCAGGGGATGGAGCAGGGATCCCAATCCCAGGCAGGGGATGGAGCAGGGATCCCAATCCCACGCAGGGGATGGAGCAGGGATCCCAATCCCAGGCAGGGGATGGAATGCCTTCCCCTTGGGAAGGGGAATTAAAGCCCATCCAGTGCCACCCCTGCCATGGGCAGGGACACCTTCCCCTATCCCAGGGTGCTCCAAGCCCTGTCCAGTCTGGCCTTGGACACTTCCAGGGATGGGGCAGCCACAGCTGCTCTGGGAACTCCATCCCAGGGCATCGCCAACCTCACGGGGAAGAATTTTTTCCTCACAGGGAAGAATTTCTGCCCTGAGAAGCTCCGCCGGGTCTCTGCTGGAGCCGAGCGTGGCCGGCACAGCCCACGGAGCAGCTCCCGCCCTCCTGACACTCTCCCTTCCCGCGCTGCTCCTCAGGAGCCACCTCCATCGCTGTTCCCACCCTTCCCTGCCAGTCCCAGCCCATCCCTGGCTCCGTGTCCCACCCGCGGCCTGGCCCCGCGCCAGCCCCGCTCCCCCCGCAGCCACACGCTGCAAACCTCGGCGATTTTAGGGATTTTTCCCCTTAATTCATCCCCAAGGCACGGGAGCTGGGTTCAAAGCTGTAAAACCTGCTCTGCCCTCCGAGTGCAGCAGGGAATTCAGCTGGAGAGCATGGAATTCTCCACTTTTCCCCACACAAATCCCACCGGTGCCAGGCCAGCCCGGGGCCCTCTCCAGCAAACCTCAGCTCCTTGTTCCCAGCCTGGATCCCAAAGATCGGAAGCCTCCTCCAGCCCCAGGGGGATTCAGGGGCTCCCCTGGCCATCACCACGTCCTTCACCTGCTCCTCCATCATCCTCCTCCATGGAAAATCCATCCCCTGCGTGCCTTCATTCCTCACCTTCCCCTGACATGGATCTTGGGGAGAAAGCCATCCCAGGGACACAGAATCATGGAATTGTTTTAAGGGAAAGACCCTTCAGGTCACCAAATCCAGCTGTTCTCCCAGCACTACTGTCCCCAAGTGCCACACATCCATTAAACCCCTCAGGGACGGGGGCTCCACCGCTGCCCTGGGCAGCTGTGCCAGGCCTTGGCCACCCTTTCCATGAAGAAATTTTCCCACTATCGAGCCTAAACCTCCCCTGGTGCAACTTGAGGCTGTTTCCTGCTCTCCTGTCACTTGTCCCTGGGAAGAAGGGCCCAACCCAGCCCTGGAGAGGACACGACCCAGTCACTCCCTTCCTTTCCCCAGTTCAAAACCTCAGTGTTGGTCTGGGGGGGCAACAGGAGACAGAAACTGGAGCTCATTCCCTGTTAGGGCAGGGAATCCACTGCCAGATCCCATGGATGGATCCCATTGTTCAGGGACTGTTTATTCCTCTGGAGTTTTCCAATCCTGCTCCTTATCTGCCTGGTTATTTTGGGAACTGTTTGATTTATGAGTCAGCCTCAGGCACAGGGTGAAGGTTCAGCTCTCCCCCACTGTGGGAAGCACAAAGCCACATTTCAGGAGCTCCTTTCGCCGTGCTTTGACCTCGCTGAGCAGCAGGAAAAGCTCAGGGAGCCTCAGCACCTTCCCCAAGAGCAGGAACTTGGCCTGGGAGCTCAGGATCCGGCCAGGATCAGCCGAGCCTTGCTGAGCTCCAGCTCTCCAGGGCTGCAAAATGAGCAGGAGATGAAGCCCTGGAGCTGCTTCCTGGAAAATCTGCTTTGCAGGAGGTGGAACTGCCCTGGTCCTGCTCCCACAGCACGTAGGGAAAAGATCCAGGGCACAGACAGATCCTGGTTTACCGAGATAAAACGTTCACAGATGCTTGTAAACCCTAAAATCCTGGAATGGGTTGGAAGGACCTCAAATCTCATCCAGTGCCACCCCTGCCATGGGCAGGGACACCTTCCACCATCCCAGGCTGCTCCAAGCCCCGTCCAGCCTGGCCTGGGACACGTCACAAATGGATAAAACACCACAACTGCCCCCTCTCAGTGTCACCCCCCAATCCTGGTTACTGGGCTAAAATCCTGCCCAAGGAATGGCATCAACACAAGATATCCCAAATATTCCCAGCTCTGGCACCGCCCCCCTGGGCAGCCCCAGCTCTGGGGGGACAATGCTGGGGGGCAGAGCTGCAGGACCCCCATCCTTGCTGCTATTCCCAACATCTTCCCTTTTCCAGAGGCAGCTTCAGCCTCAGCAGCGGCCACCCCAATCCCAGCTCCAAGGAACCTCCCCAAACTGCTCCAAGAGAACTGCAACAACCCCAAAAAGCAGAGTCTGTGGGGATGCTGAGAGCTCCCACCTCGCCAGAGCTGATTCCTGACAGGAATTCCTCGGTTTTCCAGCAGAAACCAAGGACATCCTTCCCTGGCAGCACCTCCCAACTCCAGCCAGCACCAGGAGGTTTCAGTTAAGCCCTCACACCCTTATTTTTAAATACCTTAAGACAACCCTCATGTGAGACCTCATTAATTCTATTTTAAACAGCATCAGCCTGCAAATCATTTCAATTTTTACATATTCATAATGCCCCAGCCCTAAATAAAGTGGGATTTAACGAGGTGGCTGCATTGATCTGGGGTAGGGCTGGGGCTGCAGGGAGATACAGAACCTTATAAAGGTTATTAAAATATTTTTTTTTAAAAAATTAGACACAGAAGCTGGGTGGTCTAAAAGCAGGGCTGGGGTTCTGGTCCATGGATAAAAATTCCCAAGTCATGTTTATGGCTCTGTGCAAAAAAAGCCAATTCTCTCCTTTTTGTCTGAATCTCCAAACTGGGAGCACATTTTGTGCCAGGAAATCTCAGTGTAAAGGAGGTGCTGGGGTGGGGTAATGGTTTAAGGGGTGGTTTTTAGGGATTTATTGCCTGGATCACCCGGCCCCATCCCTTACAGAAAATAAAAGTAAGGGAAAGAGGGTGAGTGTGGTGAATAAACCTGATTTTCCTTCCTGGTAAAGGGTGGAAAGAACCCACAGGGAATCAAAGCGCAGCTGGATATAGAGATAAAAACATGGATGTATGACAAAAACAGGGATGTGTGATGAAAGTAGGGATGTATGACAAAAACAGGGAGGTGTGATAAAAATAGGGGTGTGTGATAAAAATAAGGATGTGTGATAAAACAGGGATTTATGACAAAAACAGGGATTTATGACAAAGATACGGATATGTGACAAAACCAGGGATGTATGACAAAAATATGGATATATGTTAAAAATATGGATATATGATAAAACCAGGGATGTGTGACAAAACCAGGGATGTGTGACAAACCCAGGGATGTTTCCCCTCGTCCTCTCCCCGGTGCCCTCCGGCCGCGCTGCTGGAGCCCAGCGCCCCGAGGCAGCGCTGCTGTGCCAGGGGGCACCCAGGGGCTCACAGCCCCTTCCCAGGTGCCCACGTCTGCATCCTGCCGGGAATCATCAGCTCAGGGCCAAACTGGAAGCGCTGGAATGATTCCTGCTCGTCCCTCTCTGGTTAGAGGAGAGCAGCTCCTTTGTGCCGCCTGCAAACTGGAACTGAACGATTTCCTGGCAGCTGGAGCTCCAAAAGGGCCCATTATGGCCCCGGGTCCCCTCACAACGTCCTCATCCCAATTGTTTCCCTTCTCCAAGGGGTTATTTTCAAACCCTGGAGCTGCCCGGACAACCCCGTGTTCCAAGTGGCTTTTGCTGGGCATCACCTGGGTAAGAAAATCAGGGATAAAGGCTTTGCCTTGCCCTGCCTTTCTCCCTTTTATTTGAAGGTGCTCAGGAAGCAAAGAGAGCCCATTTTGGAGAGCAAACCTTCGTGGTGAGGTCCTGGAGAACTTCATCCTGCGGGAACTGGGGCCATCCCTTCATCCGTGGTGCTGGGGTCGGTCAGGAGGGGAATGGGGCAGCCGAGGAGCCTCAGTCCGGGTGTGGGGCTCTGCAGACCTCCCGGAGCTCCTCCTCCTCCAGAGCCCTGCTGACAGCACCCCCGGGCCATCCCCACCCTCCATCCCCACCCTTCCCAAAGAAAAGCCCTGCAGGAACCTCCCCAGCTCCCCAGGAAACATCTCCCTGCGGGCCAGGCTCATTAACAGGTGTCTAATGAGCTCCTTCCCCAGCTCTGTTCTGTACCCGGGGCAGCGCCGGCCTTTGTTCTGCTCCCTTTTCTCCGGGATCCCGGGGAAGATGGAAATCCCCCGCAGCTCTGGGTGGGTTTTTCCATGAGGTGTTCCTGGGATCCCATAGAGAGGTCGGGATCCCACCCCACATTTGGATCCCTCCTCTCTCTGAGCTCCGCCGTGGACCCATTCCCCAGCAGGAGCCACATCCCCCGAGTGAGACAGAGCAAATCCCAGAGTGTCTTCTGCAGGCTCCCAGACCACAATGACTTCCATTCATCCCAAGGAAACACAGGATAAAAATTTTTGCCTGGTTTCAATCTCCCTACATTAATCAAACCCTTTTTTTCCCCCCTTTTTTCCCAGCCTGAGAGCCACAGCGTGGGAGGCACAGGCTGTCCCATGGAATAATATTTTCCAAGCCATCCTCAAAGTCTGCCTGTCAGCCCGAAGCCTCTCTGCTGTCTGCTTCACCAAAGCTGGACAGGAAACAATCCGTGGGCACAACAGATCCAAACAAGGCCGGCATTCCCAGCAAAAGGGCGGATGAATGGGAACCATTGTGCTGTGCTGGAGGAAACATCCCCAGCATCATCCAGGGGGGAAAAATATTGCTGCTTCCAGCACTTCCCTCCTCATTCCTGCTCCCTCCTCGCTGTCCCAAGAGGAGATTTCACTGAGGAAATTGAGGATGGGGGTGGGATGAGGGTGGGATGGTCCACGGGCACCCAAAGCAGGCTGAGCTGGACAAACCCAAGTCAAACTCTGCGCCAAAAAACTCAATTTCCCCCTTCCCTGCATCCACGGTGAGCCAGGATCAGACCCTGGAGCAAACCTGATCTGCAGCTGGCAGAGAGGGGCGCAGCAAAGTCCTGAGTGGGATTGGGGTGATGCTGGAGGGGAGAAGGATCCACCCCTGCCCCCAGGAGCTCGGGGTTTAGGGGAAAAAACCTCACCAGATCCACCTTTTCTGGGAAGATCCCAGCCCGGCAGGGAGAGGGAGCTGAGGGGGGTCCCCACGTGAAGCCCATGGACAAAGCCCCAAACCCCTCCTCTGTGACCGGGCAACAACCAACACCCAAACAAATCCCACTCGGCCCCATCCTAGGGCACAGCTCTGCCAAAAATTTGCCTCCAGCACTTTTAACCTCCCCAAATTCTGCACATCCAGGTATCCAACGAGGACCCGGTGCCCAGACTGCCCATGGCTTAACAGAACACCTCACTTTGCTTCCCAAACTTCCAGCCCTTTGTATCTTGTCTGCTCCGAGGAACTTACGGCATTCAACTCCATATTGGCCTCACTTATTTGAACCTCCCCTGGCCTCAGGAAGAGCAGCCCTCTGGCAAGGGCTTTTCCAGGGAAAAAGGCACATCAGGGAATGCTGCTGGCTCCAGGGTTTGCCCTGTATAAGCACGCACCAATCCCAAATTTGTGGGGATGAATGGGATGGGAACATGGATGTTCCCACCTGATGTGAGCTGGGAGAGGAGCAGCACCCTGGGATGGGAATTGTCATCCCTGACACCTCTGCATTCCATCCACAGGGACAGGAGCTTCCTGCCCTGGAACAGGGGTGGCCTGGAAAACAAACATTCCATGTGCTTCTGGGCAGGGAGAGTGCAGAAAATCCATCCCTGATTTATCCCGATTTCTCGGTCTGAGTCAGACTTGCGGGGATTTTCTGCCAAGTTATTCCCTGGAACAGCCAGGCCCACACGGTCCTGATCCAGCTTTATTTGGGATGGAAGTGGGGAAGCAGCTGTGCCCTGTCCATGTCCAGGACCCTGAAGCAGCATTGCACGTGAGCTTCCCAAGATCCAAGCAAAAAATGCACGGAAAATCCTGGTTTTGGCATTCCCCAGCAGCTCCGGGCTGGATTTTCCAGCCTTTGATCAAATATTTCAAATTATACCCACAAGTGACACTAAAATCACCCCGAGGCTGTGGGATGGGAGCTGCACCCACAGAGATTCCCACTGGAGGAGCATCCCTGGAGCGCAGCCTTCACATCCCAGCTGGGAAACAGCTCAGCCAGAGCAGAAGCAGGGCTGGCAGCCAGAGAATGAGCCAGGGCTGCAGGGAACATCCATCCCACCTGCTGGAGACACGGAGCTGCCATTCCTCACCGGTGAGGAAACCACCCAGACAGGGACTGGCCCAGAATTCCAGCTGGTTCCAGGTGAATTGTGCACCAGATTCCCTTTTCCTGCCCGAATCAGCCAGCCAAGGTCCAGCACTGTCCCATCCCCCTCATCCTCCTCCTCAGGGCAGGGGGTGTCTCAAACACATTCCCAAATCTTTCTCCTGTTAAAAGCAAATTCCCTGGCACAGGCTTTTTCCAGCAGCTTTCTGTTCCCTCTGCAGCATAACCCGGGCACGCTCCCGAGCTGCTGCAACCCCGCCCAAGGAAATTCATTTCATGGAGAATTTCTCCTTGACAGGAAAAAAATCCTCAGGAAGGAGCAACGCTCCGTCAGGAAATGGATTTGGGTTTTGTGGGGATGAGCTCCTGCAGACAGCAAACAGCTCCTCGGGGATTTGGGACATGAGGATTTAGGATTTGGGAGGTGAAGATTCAGGATTTGGGAAGTGCAGGTTCAGGATCTGGGAGATGCAGATTTAGGATTTTGGAGGTGGAGATTTAGGATTTGGAAGATTAGGGATTTGGGAGATTTTGGCAGATTAGGGATTTGGGAGATGTGGATTGGGGATTTGGGAGGTGCAGATTCGGGATTTGGGAGGCTCCTGCCACCCAGCTATCCCTCAGGATCGCGCTCTGCTCCCACGATGGGGGCTGGGATGGGAAGGGGGAGAATCAGCCCCTCCTGCTGATCCTCAAAGGAAGAGCTTCCAATGGGAAAAGGGGAGAAAAAGAGAGACCAAGGGCCCCTTTCCCCTTCTAATCCCAGGATTCCAGCCCTGAGCTCCACAAGGGCTGCGGGAGGGGAGACGCTGCAGGCTCCTGGGTGCCAGTGTGGGATCCCCTCCCTGCCAGCCCTGGATACCATCCCACAGCTTCCCAGCATCCCAGCCCGTGGGATGAGGGGCTCAGGATCGCCCCAGGGATCCCTGGAGGTGCTTCCTGACACGGGAGGGACTCGGGGAAAAGGAGGCACGAGAGAGTGGCAGCAGCAGGGACCTGTCCCGGTGCCTCTGCTGCTCCATCCAGCCTTGGGAAAGGGGAGCAGGGTCGGACAGCCCTGCCTCTTCCCTGCCTGTCCCCCAGCCTGTCCCCCTGCCTGCCCCCTGCCTGCCCCCTGGCTGCCCNTCCCGTGGCTGTCCCCCGGCTGTCCCCCGGCTGTCCCCCGGCCGTCCCCTGGCCATCCCCTGGCCATCCCCCGGCTGTCCCCTGGCTGTCCCCTGCCCACTCTGCCCCCGCAGCAGCCCAGGGACCACAAGCTCGGCCCGTGCTGCTCCCAGCAGCTCCAGCCCCATCTGGTTCCTGTTAGAGCCGCCACACGAGCAGGGCTGGGATCCCTCCCCCGCGGGTCAGAGCGAGAACAGGGGGAGGGAGCGCAGCTTTTTCCAGCCGTGGCTGCCCTTCTCTTTACCTTCCTGCCTGGAAGGCGGCCAGGAGCAGCTCCTGCCTTCCCCGCTCCCATCTGGAGGGAACCTTCCCCTCCCGGGCACACCCGCCCTGCGCTGGCACTGCCCGGGCACTGCCCCGGCCCTGGCTCCTCTCCTGCCACCGCAGCCCTTTGTCCCGAGCTGCTGTTTCCACCCCGTGGAACTTCCCAACATTCCCATCCCTGCAGGGCAGGAGCGGCACGGCCCCACACCAGCGAGGGATGCTCCTGCCTGGAGACGAGGAACAGCTCAGCCCCCATGGAAAACACCCCAAAAGGGGCTCCTTCCTCCATCCCAGGCCGCGCCAAGCCCCGTCCAAGCCGGCCTTGGGCACTCCCAGGGATGGGGCTTGCAGAGCTTCTCTGGGAATTCCATCCCAGCCCCTCCTAGGGAACGATTCCTTCCCAATATCCCAGCTCAGCCTGCCCCCTGGCAGTGGGGAGCCATTCCCTGGGTCCTGGCACAGCCTCTCAGGCTCCGGGCGGGTTCTCTGCTGGCCGGGCCAGGGGCTGCGATCCAGCTGCAGCTCCCGGAGGAGCCCGGAGGATCCCGGAGGATCCCGGAGCAGCCAGCCCGCAGGAACAGAGCCTGCACACCCGGTGGCAGCAAAGAAACGCGGAGGAGAACGGGAAGGGCCGGGAGATGGGCAGGATGGAGAATCCCGGGATCCTGCAGCACAGGAGCCCAGGGAGCCTGGGGATGGCTGAGCTGATCCAGCACACCAAACCACCAGCTGTGTTAAAACGTGACGTTCCCTTCCCTAATTATCATTTTTTGGGGTTTGAGCAAATCCCGGGATGATTTGAACAAATCCTGGGACCCTCGGCTGCACCTGCTCTGCTCACACCCCTGAGCAAAACCCTCTCTTGGAGCCCACCTGCACAGGGAAAAGTCCTCAGCCCTGGAAAATCCCTTTGGGAACCCCGCAAAGTGTCGGGAACGGGGCGTTGACCTCATCCACACAAGGTGCTGGAAGGAATTCTTCCCGGTGAGGGTGGGGAGGCCCCAGGTTTGCAGGAACGGGCCCTGCCCAGAGGCTCAGCCCGGTGCTGGCGGGGTTCAGTCACGCCCAGGGGGAGGAGAAGTGCAACGGAGGAGGGAAACTGAGTCACGGAGCTGCTCCATTAAAATGCTGTTCCAAAGGAATGGATGTGAGGGGGATCCTGACTCGGTGTCCCTTCGGATCTGAGTCCCCAGGGTCCCCTCAGAGCCGTGTCTCCTCAGAGCCATGTCCCCAGTGTCCCCTCAGAGCCGTGTCCCCAGGGTCCCCTCAGAGCCATGTCCCCAGGGTCCCCTCAGAGCCGTGTCCCCTCAGAGCCGTGTCCCCAGGGTCCCCTCAGAGCCGTGTCCCCTCAGAGCTGTGTCCCCTCAGAGCCGTGTCCCCAGTGTCCCCTCAGAGCCGTGTCCCCAGTGTCCCCTTGCAGCCACGGCCAGGAATCCACTTTCCCTTTAGATGTATCCAGAGCCAGCACAACCTCTCACGTTAAATACGATTCCAGCTCCTTTTTAAACCTCCACAACACCAAGGAACACCCCCAATCCCCCTGGAGATTCCCGAATGATCCCCAGCCACCCCGGGATGAGGGTGACAGACGGATTGATGGCGGCGCAGTGGCTCTGTCCCCTGCTGCAGCTGGCTGAATTTGCATTGGTATTTTCCTGGTGCAGATGCCACCTTTCATCTCCCGTGATTAATGCCCTTGGAAATCCAGAGAAAGCACCAGCTGCTTCTGCCTCCTCAGCCTCCACGGAGCAGCTGAGGGGGAAAAATCTCCTTTTGTTCCAGCATCTCCTGGCTTCATGAAGAGCCTTTTATTTCCGAAGGTTAGGGAAGCACGGTGGGTAAAGCTGGAGTATCCTGCTTTTCCCGCCGGCATCTGTGGCAATCCAAGAGCCCGGGGCAGCCCAGGGTCCCCTCAGGCAGGGAACTGGGAATGGAAGGGCTGGGATGGGTCTTGTGGGGAGCAGCTCGTGCCTGGCCAGAGAAGGGGCTGGACAGCCTGGAGAGATCCAAAACCAGCCTGGATGGATCCAAAACCAGCCTGGATGGATGCAAAACCAGCCTGGATGGATGCAAAACCAGCCCTGGGACCCCGCAGATCCTTCGGCAGGAATCTTGGAATGGTTTGGGTTGGAAGGG
Source organism: Daphoenositta chrysoptera (assembly GCA_013397915.1). Taxonomy (NCBI): domain Eukaryota; kingdom Metazoa; phylum Chordata; class Aves; order Passeriformes; genus Daphoenositta; species Daphoenositta chrysoptera. The sequence goes on along the minus strand of VZRO01007261.1, from coordinate 269,675 downwards.
ACCTCAAAGATCAACCCTGCCACAGGTAGGGACACCTTCTGCTATCCCAGGCTGCTCCAGCCTGGCCTTGGGCACTGCCAGGGATCCAGGGGCAGCCACAGCTGCTCTGGGCACCCTGTGCCAGGGCCTGCCCACCCTCACAGGCAGGAATTCCTTCCCAAAATCCCATCTAATCCCGTTCTCCTTAGGAACGAGGTGACTGAGCCACGGCAGCAGGTGTGAATTCCAAGGAGGAGGAGAGCAGCTCTCAGAGAGCCCGGACAGGAAGGGAAGGTGCCGTTTGCAAGGCGGCCACCAAGAGGTGCCAGCAGCTCTTCCAAAGCCTCGGCAGCTCCTGCAGCTCCACTCCAGGTTTATCCCTTTCTCCCATTTCTCCAGCCCAGTCCCAGCTCCGCCGGGGCACTGGGTGCTGTCACCCGGACTGTGCTCCTGCTTGGAGGAGCAGGAAATATCCTGAATGCCCCAAATCTCAGAGTTTGGAGGAGCTGGATAATCCCCCCGAGTTCCCAGCAGTCCCGGAGAGCAGCACAGAAGGGCTTTCCTGGGAGCACTGCCAGGACCAGCTGGAGCAGGAATACCAGGACTCAGGGATGGATCCTGGGATGCCAAGGAGACCGAGAGCCTTCACTGCCACCAGCTCCAGAATCCTGCAGCCCTGCTTGGCAGGAATGGGACACAAAGCCACCAGATGCTTCCCAGCAGCTCCAGCAGCTGCTCCCACCCACTGGGGATGCTGCTTTTAGGGAAAATCTCAGCTTTTCCCTGTGCCAGGGATCCTGCCTGCTCCATGAGGAGCAGAACCAGGGCTGCTCCAGTTCAGTGGGACAGGAGGAGGAGGAGGAGGAGGAGGAGATGAAGGAATCCTGCAGGGAACCATGGAGACACCGGGCAGGGGCACTGGGAAGAGGAGGGTGGAGACTCCACCATTCCTGCTGCCAGGAAAGGAAAGGGATTTACCCAGCTGGAATTTCACTCCCTCTCCACCTGATTTACACATCTCCAGCCTCCAGCCTGACCCCTTTTTCCTGCCCTCCCTCTGGAGCTCCCTGCAGGTGAAGCTCCCACAGCGAAGCAGCTGCCAGTGCTGAGCCCAGCATCCCCAGGGATGTTTAACGGGGAGAAGGGAGAGGGACAAACTCCCCAAAATCCCCCCAAAATCCCTGTGTGCACCTCCAGCAGCACCCTGGGACACTCAGCTGCTCCTGCCCAGCTCCACCGATCCCAGAGAGGAAAAATCACGGAACCACTGCAGAGCCACCAACCACAGAAAGCTTTCCTCACGTCTGACGAGCACAGCGCGAGGAAAACGCAGCAGCACCGGGAATTTCTGCCACTCCCTCTGCCACCCTTGTGCTTCCAGGCAAGTTTCACCCCTCCATGGATCTCCAACCCCCCTGGCACGGGACAAGGTGGGAGAGCCAAGCTCCAGGGGCAAAGGAACACACAAAAAGCAGGACTGGGCCTTACCTGGCACTTTGGAATGTGGCGGACACGGATTTTCCAATGGCCCCAAATCCAACTCCCACTGCCAGGCCCTCTGGAACAGCAAGGAAAAGCCAGTAAGGTCCAGCCCTGAGCCCATCCCTCCTCCTGTGCTCCGTGGGAGGCAGCACTGGGGTGGGCAGGCAGCAGGACCCCAGCCCAGGAGGATCCTGCTCCTTTGGATCCATGGGAATTCAATCCAGCACTGCCTGGGGAATTCCCACTCTGGACCTAAACCTGTTCTTGGGAGCAGCTCCCACTGTTCCCAAATCTCCCAGCTGGGATACAGGGGGGCACCCAGGGCAGGGGCTGAGCCCTGCAGGGCTGGGTGGCCCTGGGGACGCTCTGAGGGCTCAGCAGAAGGGAGGCACAGCTCTGGAAAAGGCACTGCCAGCCTTGGAGCTCCACAGAATCAGCCCTGGCACCGCTCTTCCCAAAGATCCCTTCGGAAGGGTGACTCGCCCAGGAAGCAGAATCCAAAGGGAAAAAGCTCCTTTTTTAATGATTCCCGTTCTAAATCATCTGTGTGAGGAACAGGAATAGCTCTGACAGAGGGGCAAGGCCACGCCGAGGCCCTGCTGCGGAGCGGGACTCGGCAGCGGGAAACTCCCAATTAACGGGAGCACGGATCACAAATCCTGGGAGTGGAAGGCAGCAGATGGTGCGTGGGGAAGGGCTGAGCTGCACCGGGAGAAGCTGCAGCGTGGGGGAATCAGCTCAGGGGGAGGAGGAGGGGACACGGCAGCCTCGGGGCTTGGCCAGGTCCCCACGTCCCCGGACAGGACACGGAGCTGGGACATGGAATGGGCTGGGCTGGAGGGATCTTAAATCCCATCCCGTGGCACCCCTGCCATGGCAGGGACACCTCCCACTGTCCCAGGCTGCTCCCAGCCCTGTCCAGCCCGGCCTTGGGCACTGCCAGGGATCCAGGGGCAGCCACAGCTGCTCTGGGCACCCTGTGCCAGGGCCTCCCCACCCTCACAGGGAACAATTCCTGCCCAAAATCCCATCTAAATCCTGAGCCAGCAAAGAACTTCCCACAGGCACTGCGGGATCCCCTCAGCCTGGGATGTGAGAGTGAAAGGAAAGCATTCCTATCCCACTTCCCACATCAGAGAGGGTTTCCCAAGGGTTTCGGCCTCCGGAGCCGCTGCTCCATCTCCCGAGCGGGAGAGGCTCCACTCATCCCGATTGTCTGGAGAATTCCCATGGAAAATTCACTGGATGAGTTCATCCGGCTCCTCTTGGCAGAACAAAGAGTCAGAAATGACCAATCTCAGCCCCTGCCAGGGAAACGTTTCCATCTAACCCAAACAAAGGGATTTTGCCTCTCCTGGGCTCCCTTGGCTTTACAGTCCCAGGCACTTTATCCCGACCAGGCACTTCCAGGGATCAGCCTAATCCCGAGCTCAGCCAGGATCCTCTCAGAGGCCTTTTCCTCCCAGCTCCTTTTCCAAGGAAAGGAAAAAAAAGGCTCCAAAACCTCGGGCTGGAAGGGATAACTGTGCTAGAGGGGAAATGTGGGATGATCCTGGGACACCTGGGTGCTTCCCTGTGCTGCCAGATCCAAACCAGCCCTGACACCAAAGACCTGCATGAGGATTATCTATAAAATACACCCTTTTTTTTTTTTTTTGCCTAAAATAAATATCCTTGCAGGAATTTTTCCTAAAAAACACCCTTGCAGGAATTTTCCCTTAAAGACATCCTTACAGGAATCTTGCCTAAATAAAATATAATTACAGGAATTTTGCCTAAAAAACACCCTTGCAGGATTTTTTCCTAAGAAACAACCTTGCAGGAATTTTTCCTTTCAAGTATCCTTGCAGGAATCTTGCCTAAAAAAATACCCTTGCAGGAAATTTGCCTAAAAAATATCCTTGCAGGAAACTCCTGTGGGGATGCAGCACAGCAGGGAAGGAGGAGGAGGAGGAAGAGGAGGATCCGTGGAAATGGGAAAATGAGAAGCAACTCACAAATCCCACAAAAACCTTGGGTTTGGAGGGAAGGTGGAAATGAAAGGAAAAGCAGGATTTGTCAAAAGCTTCTGCCTACAAAGGATTCCAGGGCAGGTGAGGGAAAAACGGCTCAGCAGAGGTCAGTGCCTGCAGAATTTGGGGGAAAATAGCAGGAATTGTGGATTTAACAGCAGGAATTACGGATTTAACAGCAGGAATTATGGATTTAACAGCAGGAATTGCGGATTTAAATGCAGGAAACACCTTTTTTTTTGTAAGGAAAGGAGAATTTGGGATGCTGAGAACCCCCTTTGCATGAGCAGCACTGTGGGTACCGGCACGGACACACGGGGTTCATCCCAAAAATTCATCCCTGTGATCAACCAGAGCACCACCACCACCCACACCCCGCTCAGCGATGCCAAATCCCGCAGGATCTGCAGTCCCACAGCGCTGCCCAGCCCTGGCCAGCGCTGGGAGTGGCTCTGTCCCCTCCCACAGGGGCTCGGGAGCCGATTCTCCTGGCTCAGCAAACGGAGAGGCTTCCTCCAGGGAGGTTCTCCAGCTGCCAGCGCCTCATCCATAATTCATCCTGCTCTTGGAAGAGCTGTTAAGTTCCTAGTGGGAAATTAATCTTGCCATAATGAGGTTTGGATTTCTCTGAGAGTTTAAGCACGGCCCCGTGGCTGCCACTCAGAGCTTCTTCCCTCCAGAGCTTCCCAGGTCTCTCTAGGAAACAGCCTTTTGCCATTGCTGCTCAGGGATTAGCAGATTCCAGGGATTTTCCTGCTTGTGGGTCCTCACCACTGTAGCACCAGCAAGGAGGAGGTGAAAGTCACTTTGGAGAGGCTTTTTTTGTTCTATGGAAACGGTTTGGGTTGGGAAGGACCTTAAAGATCCCCCAAATCCCACCCCTGCCATGGCAGGGACACCTCCTGCTGTCCCAGGTGGCTCCAGCCTGGCTTTGAACAAATCCAGGGATCCAGGGGCAGCCAGAGCTTCTCTGGGAATTCCATCCCAGCCCCTCCCCACCCTCACAGGGAAGGATTCCTTCCCAGTATCCCATCTCATTCCATTCTCTGGCAGTGGGAAGCCATTCCCTGTGTCCTGTCCCTCCATCCCTTGTCCCAGCCCCAGCTCTCCTGGAGCCCCTTTAGGCCCTGGAAGGAGCTCTGAGGTCTCTCTGGAGTCTGCCCCAGGCTGGATCTGAAGCTTTCCATGGAGATCCAAATCCAGTTGGGACAAAATTCCATTGGGCAGGCAGGATTCCAGATCCCAGCTGGGTTTGTGCCTTCCCTGCAGCAGCAGCAGCCAAAATTCGAGGCCAGACCCCGCCAAAGGCCACCCCAAACCCAAACCCCTTCCATCAGCCACAAACACAACATCCCAGTGATCCCCGGGCATTTCCCAGCCTCATCCACCGTGATTTGTGCTCGGAATTATTCACTCCTCCCCTCTCTTCCCCCAGGATTTCTTGGAGGAGCACGTGGTGGGACAGGGAGGGAGGGAAGCACAGCCGGAGCTGTCACACCCTCCAAAACACTGGGAAGAGGGGGAATAAACCCACTTTGGTGCTATTTTACACCAAAATGCTCCCAGGGAGCACACAAAAGGTGTGAGCACAGCTGGGCACTGCAACGATGGGAAGCACTCCAGTAATTCCCAAGTTCATAAGGAAAAGAGGTTTTGGGAGACAAAATCCCATCAAGGATTGTGGGGGTGGCACAGGAGGAAAGCACAGCACAGCCAGGCAGGGGGAAAACAGGGAGGAATTGGATTTTTGGGAATTGCAGGAATCGTGCACAGACCTGCTCCAGGGATGGCTCTCCCATCCAAAAATGGGAATTTATCCATCAGAGGTGTTACTAAAGCACTGACCCAGCCGTGCCCGAGGTCTGGGATGTGCAAACACAAAGCTGAAACACCTCAGAAGTCCCTGACGTGCCCAGACAGCTCAACCAGAGATAAGAACTGATGGTACGGCTTTGCCTCCGAGTTTTCCAGGGACTGGGTCCTGGCAGGGTTGTGCAAGAGGTGATGAAAAGCAGGGGGGTGATGCCAGGGACAGCCAACACCTGGAAGAGCAACCAGCTGCAATTCCCAGCTCTCCAGAGCTCAGCAGCAGAGTGGACATGGAGAAAACCCAAATTATTGGGGAATAAAAGAGTTCAGGTTGGAAAATCTTTAGGGATTCATCAAGTCCAACATTAACCCACCAAACCCTGTCCCTAAATGTGTCTGTGTGTGGTTAAAGTGTCGTAAAAAGGGGATTTTTAATTTCCCAGGCAATTCCCAGGAGCTTTTCCTGGAAAAAGCCTCCAGACATGGGTGCTCAGCCCAGCAAACCCAGCCCAGCCCACGGGTTTGGATCAGGGAGGGCAAATCCAGGGGGATGTGACACAGGTGACATTGGGCAGCTCCAGGCAACAGATCCAGGGAAAAACCAGATCCAGGGAAAAACCAGACCAAGGGAAAAACCAGATCCAGGGAAAAAACAGCCCAGGAGAAGCCGTGGTGTTGCCTGAGGGTCTGTGGGCATTCAGGTGGGATTCGGGAGGCAGGAGGCAATCCTGCTGATTCCCAGCCCTGGTTTAACCCCCACAGGAGCCAGCCCATCCCCATCCCACCCCGTTCCTCTCTTCCCACAGAAGCAAATCCTCATTTCAATGCAGGGAGCTGAACAGGGGCTGACGACTCAACCTCCGCCTGATCTTAAGGAATTAAAGCAACTGTGCAACATCCCAAAGCTCCTCCATGCTGGAAATGCTTCTCTGGAAGCAGAAAACTCTTTCCCAAATGCGCAAAGCAGAACTCAGCTAAAAGCAGGGACTGACCCTGCTGGAAATGGGCTCTCCCGACCCCGCAGCACCTGAATCCATCAGAGATATTTAAAGTTTCATCTCCAGCACGTAAACGCTTTCTCAGGCCACTGCTCAGCGAGGTTTAATGTGACAGACCTGAGATCTGATGGGGACAAGGCAGGCAAGCAGCTCCCACATGCATATTTCAGTGGAATATTTCATTCCAGCTGGTGAAAATCCTGGATTTAATTGGCTTTTGTCACCTTTGTGGCCGCTGCTGCTGCCAAAACACCGGTGCTGTCGCTGGCTACCTCCGAGTGAGTTTCTGACAGATGAGCTGCTGGCAGGGGGACACCAGAGACTCCCCTGCCCCCCCTTAGCAGCGCGAGGCCGGGAGGAAAAGTTCCCGCCCTGGAAAACACGGAATTACCTTCCCATGGGGCTGGGCCTGCTCCCATTCCAGAGGCTCAGCCTCCATCCACCCGGGAGGGGCAGGGGGAGTCCCCAGGGAGCTAAGCCAAAAACAGCCCGAGAGCAGCAGCCACGGCTGGGGATGTCACCTGACCCCTGAGAATGTCACCTGAACCCCAAGAATGTCACCTGTGTCCTTCCCTGAGAGCAGCACCCATGGCTGGGGATGTCACCTGATCTCCAAGAATGTCACCTGGATCCCTCACCTGAGAATGTCACCTGTGTTCCCTCACCTATGAATGTCCCTGAGAGCAGCACCCATGGCTGGGGATGTCACCTGACCCCTGAGAATGTCACCTGAACCCCAAGAATGTCACCTGTGTCCTTCCCTGAGAGCAGCACCCATGGCTGGGGATGTCACCTGATCTCCAAGAATGTCACCCATGGCTGCATCCTTCTCCTGGGGATGTCACCTGGATCCCTCACCTGAGAATGTCACCTGTGTTCCCTCACCTATGAATGTCCCTGAGAGCAGCACCCATGGCTGGGGATGTCACCTGATCTCCAAGAATGTCACCTGGATCCCTCACCTGGGGATGTCACCCGCATCCTTCCCTCAGACCATCACCCATGTCCGGAGATGTCACCCGTGTCCCTCTCGCGGTGCCGGTGCCTCTCCCAGCCCCCTTCCCGCATTTCCCACCTCCCTGCACGGAATCCCAAGGACTCGGAGCGAGAGTTCCCCTCCACCGAGGGGCTCAGGGGATGAAAATGTCCCTGTCTGTGCTGACGAGGTGACAATTAACAGGAGTTTAACGAAAGGTCGGGGCCCTTCCCAGAGCAGCTGCCTGCTCCTGATCCCGGTGAGCCACTGCCGCCGGAACGTTCCGGAGGGAGCCGGGCTCTGTCTCCATGGGCTGCATCCCCTCCGACCCCTCTCCTCCCCCGGCTGCTCGGGGGCCACCACGTCACAGCTCCACGGCCACCAGTCCCTGCTCATCCCCGACGCATCCGCAGGGTCCCTCTGGAATTATCCCGGAGATGGGCAGCGGCCTCTGGAGCCACATCCCAGCCGGATTTTCTCTCCAGAGCAGAAACGCTGTGAAAAATTCATGGCTGATCCAATGTGCATCTTTCCATCCTTCTGAGCCAGGCCCAGGGCCAGCACTCTGCTCCACTTCCCTGAAATTCCATGGAATTGCTGCCCCGTGTGCTCCCTGCACCCAGCACCTTCCCTTACCTGCATCTTCCTTGGAATGCCACACCACAGGGAAGCATTTTCCTCCTTCTCCTTACTAAAAATAACCCCTTCCAGTAGGAAGGGAGGGTGCTCCAAGTGCCCAGGAATAGCCAGGAACAGCCAGAGCAGCAGCACAAGTGGCAGGGGCAGGAGGAAGGCTGGAATTCCAGGAAGAGGCAGCACCCAGACGAGGCAGGGATGGATGGGTGCAGCTAAACTGGCTGCCGTTCTCACGCTCTGCTGAGCCCCAGTGGGTTCCCAAACCCTCATTAAAGTCAACAATTGGAAAACAGCCTCAATTCCAACAGCCCCATGGAAAAAAAAATCATCATTCCAAATGAATGTTCCCAGCCTCTAATGGATCTGGGAGAATATTCATATAAATAATCGCCGCTCTTCATAATTGAGCTGCAATCTCGCCCTCATTGCCCGTCCCTCGGGAGGCCGAGTGCTCGGGAGCGCCTGTCCCGGGAGGATGAATCCAATCAATTCTTGCTAATGACAAAGCAGCCAGCCTAGAAATCACCTCCCTTCCCAGGAACTCCAATCTGCCAGCACAGCACGGAACCTCTGCCGTCCCCACAGCCCCCTCCCTTCCCCTGGGCATTCCATCCTCGAATCCACCATCGTCCCAGGATCGGCTCCGGCTCGGGAGCAGCTCTTGGTGCAGGGGATGAGCTCTGCCTGACTCTGTGGGGCTGGGCTGAGGTTTAGAAAGCTGCAGCAGCCAAGATCCCACCTGGGAACCGCATGGATCCAACCACGAGGAAAACACCACTGAGGGAGCTCAGCTGGGAGGTGTCAGACCCCATGGATCGGGCACGGCCTCCCTGGGGAGCTCCCTCCTCCCTGCTGGGAGGTTTCCTTCTGGTTTGGACCCTGACAACACTGACACCTGCACCCTCCCCTCATCCCTCCCTACATCCCTCCCTTGCATCCCTCCCTGCATCCCACCCCTGCATCCCTCCCTGTATCCCACCTGCACCCCTCACCTGCACCCCTCAACACCCAGAGCCGGGTTTGGCACACCCAAGGATGGGATTACTCACTGTCCACCCCAGGACATGGCCACAACAGGGCACTGGGGTGACAATGCTGATCTCCACCACTCAGGGACAGCTCCCAGTTTGGCACGAGCCGCCTGAGGAAAACCCCAGAGCCCAGGCACAGCTCCCTGCGCTGCTCCCCCGACAGCCTTGAGC
>VZRO01007261.1:246390-260402 GCA_013397915.1 Daphoenositta chrysoptera | reverse complement strand
AGTCCACCCACGAGGAAAACACCACTGAGGGAGCTCAGCTGGGAGGTGTCAAACCCCATGGATCGGGCACGGCCTCCCTGGGGAGCTCCCTCCTCCCTGCTGGGAGGTTTCCTTCTGGTTTGGACCCTGACAACACTGACACCTGCACCCTCCCCTCATCCCTCCCTACATCCCTCCCTTGCATCCCTCCCTGCATCCCACCCCTGCATCCCTCCCTGTATCCCACCTGCACCCCTCACCTGCACCCCTCAACACCCAGAGCCGGGTTTGGCACACCCAAGGATGGGATTACTCACTGTCCACCCCAGGACATGGCCACAACAGGGCACTGGGGTGACAATGCTGGGTCCCCACCAGGTCCCCCCACCCCACTCAGGGACAGCTCCCAGTTTGGAGCGAGCTGCCTGAGGAAAACCCCAGAGCCCAGGCACAGCTCCCTGCACTGCTCCCCCGACAGCCTCGAGCAGGAGGCACGGCAAGGACACGAACCAGCTAAAGCTGGGAGAAGCCATAAAATCCAGCAGTGTCCAGGCAGCTCCCAGGTGCAGGCAGCAGCTGTCCCTCCCGGGGCTGTCCCCAGCCCGATGCCACCCGCTGAGGGCAGGGCTCTCACGCCACCCAGCCCCAGGGCCCCGGGCAGAGCTGCTGAAATCAGAGTGACACTTCCCGGCCCTTGGGGCAGCCTTCCCTCCATCCCCCCTTCCCTGGGATCACCAGAGTGGCAGCAGCACCTTCCAGAGGGATGGAGGTGTCACCAGAGAGGTGTCACAGGGACAGGCAGGAGGTGCCTGCCCTAAATGTGTCACCACACCAGAACTGCCACTGTCAGTGAAGGGTTCGGCTGGGCCTTGGTGCCAGCCCGGTGACAGGGACACAAGCAGGGGACAGCGCTGCAAACCCTGCACCCTCTCCTCCACACCAGTTATCCCAGTTGTCCCAGTTGTCTCTTCTGCCCCTCATCCCAAGCACTGGTCAGACCCCACCCTACAGCTTTTGGGGTAAATCTCTCCATCCTGGGCCAGGACCCCAAAATGCCACCAAGGCAGTGCCAAACCAGGACTCAGCCTCTTGCTGCCACCTCCAGATGCAATCCCAAGGGGAGAGAACTTGGATGCTGTCACCTGGGCCTGCAGGAATCTTCCCCCAGCCCAGAGCAGCTTCCCGGGAGTCTCAGCCACCTTTTCCAGAGCTGTCACCACCTCAAAGCGTCTCCTTCTCACCTCTTGTCCCTGCTGCCCACAGTGCCACCTCCCAGCCTCCCTCCTCCCGCGGCAGCTCCACCTCCCCGGCCGGGATTTGTTCTGTGTTCGGCTCGCTCCTGCTCATTAAAAATCAATAAATCCCGGTTCGTTAATGGCTTTCTGGCACTGGGAACTGGAGAGAAAGCCCCAGGTGGAGCCCTGGTTTGGGGACGTCAGTGTCACCTCACTCTGTGACCTGGTGGCTCTGCCACGTCCCTTTACTCCTTCCCAGACCCCTCTGCTCAGCAGTGGGGGCAGAAGCTGGGAGCAGACCCAGAGAGCAGGGAGGCCTTTCCCTGCAGGGAGCAAAGGGATGATCCCGGGATCGGCTCTGCTCCTGCCCCACCCGGCTCAGCCCAGCCCAGCCCTAAGGAAAAAGGGAATTTCAGGTTTCCGTGGCAACGCTGTGGGGGTTGGACGCAGCACCTCGTGCCTGCCTGGAGCAGCCCCGCGGCCTCTCCTGGAGGATGCTCCAAGGCAGGGATGCTCCCAGGGATGGGGCAAGTCCCTGCTGTCACCTGAGCCTATTTTGGGGGTGGGGAACACACATTTCCCGACAGCCAGGGGGAAGCCAGGCAGGGAATCATCACCACCACCACCACCTGCAACTCCTCCCCGCCTCACTGCCACTCACTGGGAAGGGACTCGGGTCTGGCTGAGCCACCAAGGGTCCCCAGCAGACCCCTGTGAGTCCTCTGAGGGGAGGCTGAGGGAGCTGGGAAGGGTCTGGAGCCCCNAACAGGGACAGGAGGAGAGGGAACGGCCTCAGGCTGGGCCAGGGGAGGGGCAGGGTGGAAGAATTCTCCTTGGAAAGGGTTGGAATGGGCTGGTGGAGTGCCCACCCTGGAGGTGCCCAGGGAAGGCCTGGAGGTGGCACTCAGGGCTCTGGGCTGGGGACAAGGCGGGCATCGGGCACAGCTCGGACTCGATCTCGGGAGGCTTTTCCAACCCCAATGGCTCCGGAATTCTGAGACTCCGGGGAGAGCCCCAGGGCGGGAAGATGAGCAGAACACGGCCTTGGACCTCTCCTCGAGCACGAGGGGCTCCTGCAGCACCTCCACGCTCAGGCAGCGGAGCCATCCCTCCCTGCACACCCACCCTGAGCTCGGGGCAGGGCAGAGCCCTCCGGGAGCATCCCGGGAGCTGCCCAGGAGCTCCCCAGGACCCAGCCCTGGTGCCACGGCCGTGCCAGGCTCTCCTCCCCCCGTCCCGGCAACACAAAGGGAAAGGCTGCACAGCTCACACCTCGCTAATTGTTATTTGTGATACACCAGCAACATTTTAATTAATCTGAAGTCTTCAGCATAACAGCCACCCAAGGTACAAAGCTAAACCAGAATAAACAGGGCTTGATTAAATCCATAATTAATGTTCCACTAAACCCGGCATATATGAATATTAATTAGCAGGAAGAGGCTGCGGTTTGGCATCTCCTGTCATTATCAATTTATCCTTTCCATTGGCATTCCCAGCTTTGGAGCAAATTATCCAACCTTTCCCCCACAAACACGGAGCGGCTGTGGGAGGCTGGGCTGGGGGTTCCCTTCTCCCTCCTCCACAAGAAGCTGCTCCCAGCCTGGAAACAAAGCCAGAGGCACTGCCAGGACCAAACCAGCTCAGCCCTAGAAGGGGCTCAAAGTCCATAAAACAATTCCCTGCTGGCGATAAAGGGGAGCTCATCCCCCACTGGCAGGGGAGGAAACGGATGGAGCTCCAGGGATGGAGCTTGGGGCACCAGACAGAGGGAACTGAGGCCGAGTTTGGGGCTGGAGTGAGGATTCAGAGCAGCTGCAGCCCCTCAGAGGCACTCGGGCAGCTCAGAGACCCAACAAGGTGAGCGTGGAGCCCCCTCCCGCAGCATCCGGAGCATCCCGGGCCCTCCCAGGGATGTGGAGCTGTGTGAAGTGTTATAAAGGCACAGGAAGGACGGAAAACCCTTGGGAACGACCTGGACACCTCTGTGGGAGGGCAGAGGGCTCGCAGGGAAGCAGAGGGAGCACCAGACACGGCACCAGGGCCAGGAGCTGGTGCCAGAGGAAGCTGGAGAAGAGCAGGCCCTGGAGAGAGCCCATGGAGCCCTTTCAGTGCTTTTTAAGCACTTATAAAAGATGATATTCCTTAGGAGAGCTTGGAAAAAAGATGGAGAGTGGCTTTTCACACAGGCAGCTCTGGATAGGACAAGGGGGAACGGTTTGGAAAGGGAAGAGGGAAGATTTCAGTGCAACGTTCGTAATTAATTGTTCCCTGCGAGGCTGGGGAGGCCCTGGAGTGGATTTCCCTGTGGCCCCATCCCTGGCAGTGTCCAAGGCCAGCTTGGAGCACCCTGGGACAGCGGGAGGTGTCCCTGCCCATGGCAGGGGTGGCACTGGGTGAGCTTTAAGGTCCTTTCCCACCCAAACCATTCCGCGACTCCCTGAGGAGCTCGGAGCGATTTTCCCAGGGCTCGGAGCATCCCCAGCACCTCCCAGCCCAGCACCTCCTGCCCTCCCCGGCACAGGAGCCCTCGCCCTGCAGGAGGCCGTGCTAATGACAGGGCAGGGCTGTGACCCAGGCAGAGACTCCCAGAGATTCCCCTGTTCCCAAACCCTGCCTGCAGCAGGAAGCGGCAGCGGCACCGCCAGAGCTCGTGCTGGGAAAGCAGAAGGAATTCAGAGCCCCAAATTGCTGCTCACCTGATTTAATCCTGAATTATTTATCCACAGGCTGAATTATTTATCAGGGCACACACGGTGCCATCCTGCGCCCTGTGGGAAGGGCTCTGGAGCAGCAGGGCTTGAGTCCAGCCTCTGGAATTTGGAACCTCGGGGTGATTTGGACAAATCCCCATGGAAAGGAGGGAGTTGGTCAGGGCTTTGTCATTGCTGAGCGGCCCCAGTGACACCAGCACCGCTGTGGGGCTGCTGAAAAGCCACCAGGAAAGGGCAGGAGGGGATTTTGGGGTTAAAGCTCAGCAGGGACAGAGGCAGCGCCGAGCTGAGCCTCCAGGCAGGCCCTGAGCCCCCACTCTCACACCTCTCTGGGGATGAAGCTTTAACACCGTGACCTTTAAGATGCAAGACAGAACTTCCAGCCCCCTGTCGCCGTGCAGAGGTGGCTTTGTGCTGAAAGGGCAGCTCAGCGCCTCGGGCCGTGGCAGCACTGCCCTCCCGCCCTTCAGTCACTCTGCAGCACCTTCTCCGCTGGCTGGTGACAGACAGGAGTCCCCAGGGAGGCAGGAGGTGCCACCTTCGCTCCCTGACACCTCGTTTGAGGGATGAAGTCCAATCACGCTTCACTCAGTGCAGACACTTCCCCTCGTTTTTGGAGTGTGTGGCTCATTTAAAGCTCCTTCCTCGCCTGGTCTGCCAGGCCTCTGCCTCCCCCAGCACCACCTGGAGCTGAACTACAGCACCCAAATTATCCACCCGTTATTCATTAAAAACAGAGGGACGAGGAGAGAGAAATGTTTTGCTGCTGCTGACAAACTGGAGCAGGTGAATGCCCAGGAACAGCTCGTGCTGCTGATGCACGGAGGGGCAGCAAATCATTAACTCCCAGCTTCTTATCAGGACAACCAAGCCCCGCCAGCTGCCGGCCCGAGGGTGGCACCTGGAGCACCCAGAGGTGCCCACAACGGGCTGGAAGGAGGCGATTCCCACCCCAGGAGCAGCAGGAGGCTGGAGGGGCCGGAGGAGGGAACAGCCAGGAGCTCTCCGCGTGTTCCCTTGGGTTTTGTCAGTCCTTGGGAAACGCAGGAGCTGGGATTCCACACCCACCACCGAGCCTTCTCACCCGGGAAGGCCATCCCTGATGGAATTCAGGATGGGGGAGTCCTGGCACTGGATAAAAGCCACTCTCAGAGCCACCAAGCACAAGGTGATGTGTGAGGGTCCAAGCGAGCCCCGAGCCCAGCAGCTCCTCACCACCAGCATCCAGTGCTGGGAAAACGTGGCTCTTCCCAAAGAACTCGTTGTTCCTTCCCAGATTTACAGATCCAAGTTATGCAGAAGAGCCTTTCCCTGCCCTATCCAGCCTCCAGCCTGACCAGGCACAGGGCAGAGACGGGAGAAGGGAAAGGCGAGGGAAGGAGAGGAGGAGGAGGGAGGGAGGAGAAACCAGGAAAGGAGCCCTGGAAAAGGTTGCCTTATTTTACTTTCAACATCCCCCAAAATTTCGGCAAAGCAGCCGAACGTCCTGAGCTGCCACAAATTGATCTCATCATCTTTTGATCACCTCTTTCAGCCCACAAAGCCCAGCCTGGCAGGACTCAGCCCTCCAGGACCCCGGGCTCCGCAATTTTCCACCCATTGTCCAAATCCATGCCTCGAATATGGAAATAAACCCCAATTGCACATTCTCCTGCAGAGACTCAGCGCTCTGAAAGGCACCTCTTGCTGTTCACAGACACGGGAGAGGCTAAAAGGGAGCGGAATTTGTTGCCTTCCCAGCGTCACCCTTCCCAATATCCCCTCGGGAATTACAGCTCCCACCCACGCCGGGCTGGCACGAGCCAGGCTGCAGCTGCTCCAGGCCCCCCCGAGCCCCCTCCCCGCGGGGGCTCTGCTGCCAAGGCCTCACTGGCTCAGCCCACAGGAGCTGGAACAGGAGCCCGTCCAAAGGCGCCCACTCGGCGAGTGCCATCTGCGAGGGGGAGAGGGGAGGGGATCCGTGAGGGCCGCACGGGATGGGGCTGCCCGGAGCGGGGCGGGGCTCACCTGGGATGTTGTGGATGGTGATAGCCAGGATCATCAGCATAATCCTTCTCCAGCTGCTGCTCCCGGCCGCGGGGGCTCCGTCCCGGGGCGCCGGGAACGCCGGGGGGCCCTCGGGCAGGGGGGGCCCCGCTCCCCTCCTCCTCTGGTAGGGCTCCCCGTTCTCAGCCTTGTCTGGGGACAGAAAACAGCGGCGTCAGCCAAGGTGGGCACGGCTGGGCAGCTCCTGCCTCCCTTCCCAGGAGGAGAAAGCAAAGAAAAGGAGCAACAGCAACCAGAGCAGGGGGTCCCCACACCGCAGAGCCCAGGGAGACCCCGAGGCAGAGCCCAAGTCCCTCCTCTGCCTCCTCCTCCTCCTCCAGAACCTGCTCCTGGTGCCACCCAGCTCACACCCAGCAAAGCTCCAGCCTGGCTGGGCCAAGCTCCAGCCTTGGTGAGGAGGATGAGGAGGATGAGGGTGATGGGGACAGAGCTGCTGAGACCTTTCCCCCCACCCCAAACCTGGCAGAGCTGCAGTCCCAGTGCCTTTGCTGATGAAGGAAAACACCCCAACATTTCCTCTGGATTTCACCCCTTTCCAAAAGAGAGGCACTGAGCTGTTTTTAACCATCATTTCTTCCACTACCCAAAAAATTTGCCCTTTGCTTCCCTAGGTAACTCCAGGCTCCCCCAAACCTCTGCTCCCAGCAGGACCGGTGCTCTCAGCTCTCTTTCGATCACTTATTTGGAACCACACCCCAAAAACCCAAGCCCAAATCGGGGCTGGGAGGGATGGAAGGATCCAGGCAAAGCCCCCCCACCACCTTCAGCATGACCAGGGCGAGAAATGAGGAGCTCAGCTTCCTCAGCCTCCCCCAGCCACGGCTTCCAGTCAGAGATTTGACACTCAGACACTGTAATTCTCCCCCTCGGGATTTATATCGTTCCCGCTCCTGCTCCTTGACCCCCAGCTCCAAGGTTTTTAGTCTGGACAGTGCAAAGAGCTGAAATCATTTTGCTGGGATGCCAACGCTGCCCTGGTATCTGGAAGCAGGATGGTGCCCAGTGGCACACCAGGCACCACCCAGGGTGTGATTCCAGAGACAATTAAGTACCCGAGCACCACGGGGCTCATGCAAATCAAGGGGTGTCACCTTGGGAAGGCAGAGGTGTCACCAACACCCCGCATCGTGCCAGCTGTGACACAGAACCAGGTGCCTGAAGGCCTCCCAGAACAGTCCTCGGCAGCACAGGGAATAAAACCAAGGATTTCGGGTGTTTTCACAGAATCATCCAGGTGGGAAAAGATCTCCAAGATCATCGAGTCCAACCCGTGACCGATCCCTACCTTGTCCCCAGAGCACTGAGTCGTTCCTTGGACACCTCCAGGGGTGGTGACACCTCCCTGAGCAGCCCCTTCCAACGCCTGACCACCCTTTCCATGAGGGAATTCCAGCCTGAACCTCCCCAGCTGGGAGGGCACAGCTGAGGCCACATCCCCTCGAGTTTGGGCACCACAAACCAGGTGAAAGACGAAACCTCCCCGGGGCAGCAGCGGGCCCGGGTGGCTTCCCTGGTGTCACCTGGGCTGTGGCAGCAGCAGCCCTGGCGGGCCCCAGCAGAGAGCCGCTGTCACCGTCACTCCGCAAACACGGCGAGAGGACAAACACTGTCCCTGTCACCGCCCGACAGAGCCAGCCCCTCGCTGTCCCCCGGCAGGGACGACAGAGCCAGCCCCTCGCTGTCCCCCGGCAGGGATGACAGAGCCAGCCCCTCGCTGTCCCCCGGCAGGGACGGTTGGTGGCACAGCCCCAGCTCCGCTCCAGCCCGCGGGGACGAGGAGGAGGATTTTGTGTGACAAGGCCAAACAGAGCCCGGGGCGCAGCCTGGCCGGGCACTGCGGGAATGCTGGCACAGGGAGTCCTGGCAGAGGGGCGGCCACGGCTGCGGCGCTCAGGGATGAAATTCCCGCCTCCTCCCAGAGCTCTGGATTCATTTAATGGCTTGGCACACGTCCCTGTCCCCACAAACAGCCCTGGCCTGAGCTCACCCTGCCCAGGCCGCAGCGCCGGCCCACAGACCGGACCGGGCACGGGTGTGGGGTCACCCAAACCCCGGGTCCCGGGGAGCTGCAGCCTGCACGGAACCCAGGCTGGGGCGGGATGCAGAGCGGGCTGGAATCCCTCTCCGGCACCAAAGGATTTCCAGGGAGAGGATAAAGGGATTGTGGGACAGTCAGAGACGAAAAGTTCCCTTCAAGTGACCAAACCCCAGCGTTTGGAGAAAGCGCCCAGTGATCCATAAAACACCACAACAGCCATGGTGGATTCTCATGGAATCATGGAATGGTTTNTTTGGGGTGGAATGGACCTCCCAGTTCCAGCCCTGCCCCCCTTCCCCTGTCCCAGGGTGCTCCAGCCTGGCCTTGGACACTTCCAGGGAGGGCACAGCTCCCGTGGGAAATCCATTCCAGGGCCTCCCCACCCTCCCAGCCAGGAATTCCTTCCCAATATCCCATCTAAGCCTCCTCTTTTTCAGTCTGAAGCCAATCAACAAAACCAAAAGCCCGGCCCAGCTCTGTAGCTTCACTGCCACCTCCTCAGGTGCTCAGTCCCAGCTCACTTCTATCAGATAACTTTTAAATTATTATTTTATATTTTATATATTGTTTTTACTTAGTCTGCTTGCTCCTGCTTGGGGAAAAATGATGAAAATTTGCCTTTTCCAAGGATATTTGAAGCCTCTCCAAGGCCAGTGGTGACAATGGATGGGGGGATGCCACAGTGGGGTGAGGAAAACAGGGAAAACCTGTGGAAATTAAAAAGAATTGGTGCAGCTTTTCCAGGGAAAGTGCTGAGGGTGGGGTTGGAGGGACAACTTGAACACAAAATCACCTCTCCTAGAAATGATCCCTGCGTTATCCGGGGATAAAGGCATCCACACCAAAAGCAGGCAGACAACACCGGCATGGTTTTCCCGGGAGTGTGACACAGAGCCCGTCAGGGGATGGGCTTCACTCCCACCTGCTGCTGGGAAAGACGGTAAAAAGGGAAGGATAATGACAGGGCAGTGGTGCCACCGCTGCCAGCGGGGACAGCCTCGCAGCCAGGAGCATTCCCAGCTGGAAACGCCGGGCTGGGGGAACAAAACAGTCATTAGGGATAAGCACGGGCTTGGCTGGGAATCAGGAAAGCCTCAATGGCAAATTGGAGTGGAGATAAGAGCAGAACAAGGGCTGGGCTGTAAAGAAGAGCTGACACCACAGCCAGGCTGCTCCCAGATCCGTGCCAAGGCAATTAGGTGGCAAACAACTCTCTATGCCACAGACGTTGTTTTAAATCTTGTTCACAAAAAGTCCTTTAGATATTCCACTCCATTTATCATTATTGAATTTCTTAGTAAAGCTGCGGGGCAAAGATTCTGCCAAAAGTTTAATTACATATGTGCAGCCTGCTGCATTTTTCATATCCTCTGCAGCCAGCGCTGGAGAAAAGATAAATGGCTTTGAGCGTGGCTTAAACTGCTGCTGAAGTGAAAAAACCGACTGGCTCCTTATCAGCATGTGAAATGGCTTTTTATTTCTGATTATTTCTTAATGAAAACTGTTTGCATTAGCCGTGAGCTCAGCTCTGGTGCACAAACAGACCAAGGCACTGTTGACTCTGTGCTCCAAACCCCTCCTCCTGCACTCCCTCGGCTCCCAAATCCCAACCACAGCCCCTGAAGCTCTCCTGAGTTTCACCACACCTTCTCCTCCTCCCCACTTAGGCCTGGCTTTAACCTCTCCTAAGCTCCAGAGTTCTCCGGGCTGCTCAAATTCCCCCTGGCAAAGCTGCAGAGCCGCACAGCCCCTCTGAGGTGGTTTAAAACCGGTTTTAGTCCCGGTTTAGCTGCAAAGCCCTTGCAGACAGCCCCGGGGGCAGGAGGGGCTGGCACCCTCTGGCACAGGCTCATCCTCCAGGCAGCATCCCAACATCTCCTCTCTCCATGCTGGAACAAACTCCCTGAGGACAATCTGGAGCTTCCCTCGGCTGGAGATGCTGGAAGGGAAATCATTCCCAGCTCCAAACCCCTCCTCCACCTTTCCCCCATCGATTTCCCCATCCAGTCCTTCCAAGGAGGCTCTGCCTCACCAGGGAGCTGCCCACGGTCAGGGGAGGGATCTCCAGGCTCAGGGATTCTTCCTTCAGCTGAACTTCCCAGGGCTGAGCTGTTCCCTGTTTGGATTTGTGAGCTCCCATCCCCGAGGTGTGGGAGAAGGGGAGGAGAGGCAGTGCTGGGCACGGATGCACCACAGACCGACCAAAATCCGTAATTAACTGCTGCTCGCTGGCTGTTGGTGACAATTATTTGGTGTTGGTGAATTTGGGAAGGCAGAAAAGCCTCAGACATTCTCCTGTAGTATTCCAACTGCAGCGGAGCAGCAGCTCCAAGCCCAGGTAACACCTGGAGGGAGCAGCAGAGCAGCACAGAAGCTGCTGCCAAATTCCTCCCTGAGTCCCCCAACACCCCCCACCGTTCTCATTCCCAGCACCTGCACTGGAAATCCAGGTTATTGCTGTCCCAGGAAAAGCAGGAGAGCTGAGCAGCTCGGACTGACGCTGGTCTGGGCACGGGCAAGGGCAAGGGCAGAGGGAACAATTTCCCAAAGAAGATGCCAGCAGCGGGCGCTGGCATCCCTTCCCCAGAACACAAAGGAGTTGCAGTGAAATCCTCACCCTTAATGGCTGAGATAAATCAGAATCACCTGGAAAATCTCTCCGATTCCCAGAGGCTCCCCAGACAATCCCAGCCCCGTTTCTCCTCCCCACAAGCCCTGGATGCTCCGCCAGCTTTGAGCAGATGGAGGGAACGGGGCCCTCGGGATTCACCCACCCGGGCTGCACCTCCTGCTGTGGCACAGAGGGCTCGGCACAGAGAGGTGAAGCTTCCCCAGGGATCCACAGAGAGCCTGGATGGGGATCCCAGGGGAAGCAGCCCGGGAAGGAGCATCTCTCCCACATCCGAGGGAGATCCAAGGGCTGAGGCAGGCGGGGAGGGCCGGCAGCTCCGTCCCCCTGCCCACCCCACACACAGCCCCGTGTGCATCCCCCTCGCCACAGCCTCTCCTCTTCCTGCTTTTTTGGCCCATGAGGAAGCCCCAGAAGAGGAACCGGATCAAAATCCAGAGCCTTGGGAACTGGAGGCCCACAGGAGCCCAGGAGTGCTCCACACCACGCTCTGCTTCCCAAGGACACCAGCCGTGTCTTCCCTCAGCTTTCCCTGGTTTTAAAGGGTTTTTCCAAGGACACCAGCCGTGTCTTCCCTCAGCTTTCCCTGGTTTTAAAGGGTTTTTCCAAGGACACCAGCCGTGTCTTCCCTCAGCTTTCCCTGTTTTCAAAGGCTTTTTCCAAGGATTTCTGGCAGCACTGAAGCCACCAGTGCCACTGCTCTCCCAGAGCTCCCCAGTAACCGAAGCCATTCCCTGCTGGCATCTCCTCCTAAAAACTTCCCCACTTCCTTGTTTTCCTCATCCTTTTCCCACTGCAGCAGGAATTCCAGGGAGCACAGAAGGGCCTGGATGCTGAGGAGCAGATGGGTGTCAGGGAGCATCTGCTGCCACACAGGAAGCGCTGCTCTTATCTCCCACCTCCAGAGGAGGTTTTAATTACTGCCAGTAATTAAGCACAGCACGTCCTGGGGGATAACTCGCAGACAGGTACAGGGAAAGCTGCATCCCACGGGCTCCTAGACAGGTGGAATCCTGGGATCCACACCTCTGTCAGGTCTGACAGCACGGATCTCACCGGAGCTGGAAATAAAACTGCCAGGGAAAAGCTGCTCCTGTAAGGAACGAGCCCCCAAAGCTGGGAAAACCCAGATCTTGGAAAGCTTTACACTCAGAGACCAGAAATGCTGAAAAAGAGGCTCCGTGAAGCTGCCCAACTATGGTCAAAATAAAGATTTCTTTTTAAAAATAGCTGTTATTTACTGCTCGGAAGGCTCAGGGTGCTTGAGCAGAGAGCACGGGCTTCCCATGCTCCAGAGCCCAGGGGCTGGGTGGGAATGGGACACCAGGACACCCCTGTGCAGGGCGGGTGACTGAAAATAATCCATTTTCCAGCGTTTCGGGCAGATCAAAGAGGGGCCTGCCTGTGCTGAGCTGTCAGAGGAGGATAAGCAGAGTCAGGGCTCGGGTCTGCCGGGGCCCTCACCCCGCTCGGAACGGCGGCTCCGCCAGCAGGAACGGCTCCCACGAGCTCCAGGGACTGCGTCAGCGCCGGCATCTGCCTGGGCCTGGAGGCAGGAGGGTGCTGGGGCACCAGCCCGGACTGTGCCAGCACCAGCAGCTCCCTCCTGCACCAAACCGGGCCACAACCACCAAACACGGGGAGTTCGACACCCAAACTCCTCCTGGATGTCACTTGGAGTGCAACACCCAAATCCCAGCTCAAAAAATCACCCAGAACCCAACATCCAAACCCCTCCTCAAATATCACCCAGAGGCCAACACCCAAACTCCTCCCAAATGTCACTTGGAGCGTAACACCCAAATCCCAAAATCAAAAAATCACTCAGAGCTCGACCCCCAAGCCCCTTCTCAAACATCACCCAGAGCCCAACACCCAAATCCCACCTCAAACCTCAGCCAGAAGACCAGCACCTGAATTCCAGCCCAAACATCACCCAGAGCCCAGCACCCAAATTCCTCCTCAAACCTCAGCCAGAGTCCAACACCCAAACTCCTCCTGAATGTCACTGGGAGCACAACACCCAAATCCTACCTCAAAAAATCACTCTGAGTTTGACCCTCAGACCCCTTCTCAAACATAATGCAGAGCCCAACACCCGAGTTCCAGCCCAAACATCACCCAGAGCCCAACAGCCAAGTTCCAGCTCAAAAGATCACCCAGAGCCCAACACCCAAACCCCTCCTCAAACATCACCCAGAGCACGACACCCAAATCCCACCCCAAACATCACTCTGGGAACGATCCAACCCGAAAAGAGCCCCAGAAGCTTCCAGCACCCCCAGCTCCCCAGTGGGTGGGGAAATCTCCCTAGCGAGGCACGGGACCTCGTGGTGACGGTGCCACCGGGGCTGCTCCCAGTGAAGGGACAAATGCTGGGTGCCAGAGGTGACACAGCACGTGGTGACACCACAGGGCCCAGCCGAGGTGCTGCTGGTCCCTGGGGTGCCACGGGCTGGCAGCACACAGGAATAATTCCCAAACCCTCCCCGACCTCACAGCTCCGCGTTTGAAGATGAATTCCTCGGGCAGGAGCGGTGGCACCGCGTTCAGCGTCATTACAAGCACCGGGTCCCCTTAAGCAAACAAATTCCTGCTCCCTTCCAAGAGCTCCTGAAAGAGCTCCCAGCAGATGAAGTGCTTGGCTGAGCCGCTTGACGCTGGAATTTTACACATCCCAGTTAATTCAATCACCTCATTTCCGAGGGCTGAGCCACGCTCGTGTCTCCCAGCCTTGGCAGGGAACAGCCTCTGATGGGAGCGGGATCAGACACCGAGGATCTCTGAGGGAAGGCAGGAAAAACCACAGTCCCGTTATCCACGTGAGATGAAAAGTGGGATTTTGTCAGGGATTTACCAGGCAGCACCAGGCTGGGATGGTAACGCTGGAGCCGGGGGGAAGGGGTGGTGCTGCTCCCCCGGGCTTGGCAGAGCCTCCTCCTGCCATTCCCGCGGGATCCTGCCATTCCCATGGGATCCTACCATTCCTGTGGGATCCTACCATTCCCACGGGATCCTGCCATTCCCATGGGATCCTACCATTCCTGTGGGATCCTACCATTCCCACGGGATCCTGCCATTCCCATGGGATCCTACCATTCCTGTGGGATCCTACCATTCCCACGGGATCCTGCCATTCCCATGGGATCCTACCATTCCTGTGGGATCCTACCATTCCCACGGGATCCTGCCATTCCCATGGGATCCTACCATTCCTGTGGGATCCTACCATTCCCACGGGATCCTGCCATTCCCATGGGATCCTACCATTCCTGTGGGATCCTACCATTCCCACGGGATCCTGCCATTCCCATGGGATCCTACCATTCCTGTGGGATCCTACCATTCCCACGGGATCCTGCCATTCCCGC
>VZRO01007261.1:214462-246342 GCA_013397915.1 Daphoenositta chrysoptera | reverse complement strand
CGGGCCCTGCCCACGGGATCCTGCCATTCCCGCAGGATCCTGCCATTCCCACGGGATCCTGCCACCATCCCAGTACCCCCAGGAACACCTCCTCACACCCCAGCTGTGCCTCCTGCCCAGGGAGGCTCCAGCACTGCCCCCCACACACCTGAATTATCCGTTTATCTCCATGTTATTCCCGGCTCATCTTCCCTCTCCCCTTCCCTCCTGCCTGTCTTTTTTTAATAATTCCATCCTGAACTAGGGAAATCCATGGAGCAGCAATTCCGGCTGGCACAGGTGCCAGGAGCAGCTCTCAGGACAAACACAGCCACACTTCCCAGATGCTGGAATCCCAGGTTATTAACCTGGTTATTCCCACTTGGATTTTACCATTTCCTTACAGCACTTCCAAGACACCAAACCAGGGACAGGATGAGCAGCTCAATTCTTGTTCTCCATAACCCTCCCAATTCTTTCCCCCTGGCATTCCCACTATCCAGAGTCACCTGCTGCTCCTTTCATTCCGAAAGGACACGGTGCCTTCAGCTGGGAAAACTCTCTTTGCATGTCAATTAAATTAATTTAAAAATGAAAATAAATGTATAAAAGCGTTAGAGCCCAGGGGTTTAAGTAGAGGTGGAAGTGGCCAATGGAGTTTTGCCCATAATTATGGAATGGTTTGGGTGGGAAGGGATTTAAATCTCATCCAGTTCCACAGGGACAGGGACACCTCCCACTGTCCCAGGCTGCTCCAATCCCTGTTCAACCTGGCCTTGGACACTTCCCGGGATCCAGGGGCAGCCACAGCTGCTCTGGGAATTCCATCCCAGCCCCTCCTCACCCTCCCAGCCAGGAATTCTTTCCCAATATCCCACCCAGCCCTGCTCTCTGGCAGTTTAAAACTCCTTCCCCCTGGCTCCCTGCAAGCCAATTCCTAGAAGGAATTCCTCCAGTCGCACCTTGCATTTGCTGCTCAGCAGCTTCCAGTGCTCCGGGATAAAACCAGAGCTGGACGGACACACCTGGAGTTCCCATCCTCATCCCCAGCCAGCACAGGGAAATGGCACCAACTTCCCAGCCCGGGGCTGGCAGGGCCAGGCACATGCCTGGGAAAAGGGGCCCCTCTTGGAGCTGGAAAAACGAAATAAGGAATCGATTTCTGAGGAAAATAAATAAAGTGCTCCTTTGTTCTCGGCCCTTGGACTTACAAAATCAATCCCAGCTCCCTCTGGAGGGACAAGCAGATTGGATTTTTGCCCGTTCTCCAGGAATAACCAAAGCAGCAGGCTGCTTCCAGGAGCACAATCCATCATCCACGGAGAGGGGTGGGATTGGGAGCGGGATACCCTGGAGGTACCACACTCCTCCAAAGGAAGCTCACACACCCCCCTTGAGCCACAGAAACAAATTCTGGCAGAACAACGGCAGTTTTGCACACAAACTGGATTCCAAAGGGATTATGGGGTGGGAAGAGACCGGGACAGCCCAGAGAGGAGCCGTGGTGGGACCCCACCTCATCCCTCCCATTGGATATTGAGCAGCCGCATCCCCGAACCCCCCACAGAGGGGCTGCATCCCAACAAACCCCATGGGGAGGAGAGCAGGAGATTCCCCATCTCCCACCTCAGAGGAGCAGGAAAAACCTGCAGCAGGAAAACCCCGACGGGGAAGGGAATGGATCAGCAGAGAGCCCTGCTGGCTGAGCAGGAGACACTCCCCACATTCCCGCCAGGATCCCGGCTTTATTCCGAGTGCAGCTCTCTCCAGCCCTGTTCGATGTTTCATGTTCCTATTTTAGGCCGTCCTTGGGATAAAAGCAGTGAGGCAGAGCCGGGGCTGGGAGTGACGTGGCTGAAGGGAGGATTCAGGAACAGGTTCCAGCTCAGGGCCTGGGATTTTTCCTTCCATAAACTCTGATTTATGGATCTGGGATGAACGGCTCCAAAGGGAGAGCTCCTGTCTCTGGCAGAAGGAGACACAGGCTGTGGCTCCAGCCCAGCAATGCGGGATGGCTCCAGGGGGTCAGGGAGCAGGAGGGATTCCCTGGCTCCAGCCCCGCAGGAAGGACACGCCGGCGTCCCAGGGGCTGGACAAACCTGTCCCCACAGAGGGGACACAAACCATGCCCAGCATCATCCTCACCCCAATCCCACATCCCAGGGGCTGCTCTGGGCACAGCTCCGGAGCTGGGGGAGGGCAGCAAACACCACCCCAAAACCCATTCCATAAAAATCCGGGATCTGAGCCACCCCGGGAGTTTATGGCAGAAGGAGCTGGGTTCCTTTCTCTCCTCAGAATCCCGAGCAAATGGCTGTCCCCAGGCCGAGGTGGGAATGCAGGGATGACTCAGCCGGCAGAACTGAGCGGGGCGGGAATTCAGCTGGGAAGCAGACATGGAAAAAATCCTCCCCTTCGCATTTGCCTGCTGGATTTCCATAAAGGATCGTTTCAAACAGCTTCAGCTGCCTTCCCATGGAAAAGCCCTCAGCACCCCGGGCTGCTCCTGCTCCCAGCCGGAGGCACCTCCGATCCCTGCCCATGGGATATGGATGTGTCCAACATTCCCAGGCCCAAACCAGGAAAACGCTGACAGGGAGCAGGAAATAATGGATATTTTGCAGGGATTTGGCACCTCCAATACCCCAGAGACACCTCCCTGCACCCCAGGATCCACCTGGAAAAGGATGGAATCATGGAATAGACCTTTAACCTCGTCCAGTTCCACCTCACAGCCACGGGCAGGGAATTTTCCCCCCTTCCCAGGTTGCTCCGAGCCCCATTTCAAACAAAAATAATGGAATTCCCCAAACTGCCTCTTCCCGGGATGGGACACCGGGAACTGTCCCCATTCCCACCCTGGAGAGGATTCCGGGCTGGAAAGAGCCCAACAAACATTTGCCTGATGAATTTTAAATCCCAGCATCTCCTGCAGATGCCCTGAATTCCCTCCCAGCTCCTGGGAGCAGGGAAGGCACCAGGGCCCAGCCCCTCGTTCAAAGGGAAGCGACGCCCCTTGGCAGCCAAATAAATAAATAAGCCCCGTTTTAATTACACTTAATTGGGAATTCAGCACTGCCTCATCCCGACTTTCAGGCAGTTCACACCATCTGCTGCCACAGATCCATCCCAGGCCTTTGAAGGGAAGCAATCCCAGCTCTGCTTCCCCTCTCCAGAGGCCCCCGGGGTTGGAGTTTTATCGCTGAGCATCACCCGGGAGGGGGAAATTGGGGCCCGGGGCGAGCTCGGTGCTGCTGGAGGAGCCCAGAGGGGCAGGATCTGCTCAGCTCTGGGCCTTGCAGATAACACAGGTTCAGAGATAAAGGGGTTTGCTTGAAGCTGACAACAAAGCAGATGAGAAACCAGCAGGTCTTGGAAAATAAAAATAAGAATTAAAATGAAAAGACATTTTTCTGTGGAGTTGAGCACAAACCCTGCTGTCACCTCCCCCCTGCAGGCAGCCAGAGGCCACTGGTGCCATGCCCAGGTGACGGGGACACTCAGGGGACACGTTCTTGTCACTGCAGCCCTCCTGCTTGCCCAGCCCGCTGAAAAATGAGGTTGGAAAAGCACAATTTGGGATCTCTGCTGCAGCTGTTCTTCATCCAAACCCATCCATGTGCAGCTCCAAAGCGGGGAACAGCTCCACTTCCCTCATCCTGCCCCAGCCAGCAGCCTGTCCCTGTGCAATTCCCATTCCAAGCATTAAATCAAGGGGAAAACAAGCGGGAGCCCCAAGAAATCCCACTCAGTTTGGTTGAGTGGTGCTTGCCCCGTGCTGGGCTGAAATAAAACCTCATTTATGGCCCGCAGAGGGAGGAGCTGGGATGGGCAGGATGGCTGAGCAGCTCAGCCATGCCACGGGCTCAGCTGGGGAGCAAAACTCATTTCAGAAGGCAGAAAGCTCCTCTCTGATCGGGATTATTTATCCAACACCTCTCCAGGCTGGGATTGGATGCAGGGATGTGCCACAAACCTGGGCCACAAACCTCCCCCAGCCTCCCATCCCACATCCCAGCACAAAACCCATCCGATCCGAGTCCCCTGGGATCCCTGGATGGGTTTGGGGTGCAGCACCAGGCAGGCTGGAGGCAGGGGAGCAGAGCAGCTGCTCCAGAGCTACAAAAGGGGAGGAGGGTGAAGGGGGGATGATCTGAGCCAGGGTTCCCTCACCGGGAATGGCACCAGCAGGAGCTCCCTCCTTGGCTGGAGAGGCTGGAAATGCAGAGGAGATAAATCCACTGCCTAAAGAAAATAAATGAAATAAATCCACCAAAGAGGCCAACAAAGCCTCACTCACAGCCCTGGCACTCCCTGGCAGCGGGGACTCCGAGCAGAGCCCTCAGTCCCTCTGCCCCTCTCAGAGCTTCTGCCTCCCACGATGGAAAATCCTCCTGGAACCGTGCGGAACCTCCTGCTCCAGCCCTGGGGACGCCAGCCCTGATCCCCAGGGAGCAGCTGGAAGCCGTGGCCAGCCCAGGACTGGGAGGATGGACCAGATCCCGCTGCTCCTGGGGCTCCCTGTGGTGTCCAGAGCCAGGAGTGGGATTTACTGGGGGGGATTTCAGGCTGGGTTGGATCAGGAAGAGGCCACCAGGCCCCGCACAGCTCGGGAGGGTGCAGACACTGCTGACCCCAGTGGGCATCACCTCTCCTTCAGCCAGGAGAAACCTGGGAAAAAAGCAGCCTGGGAGAAGCAGCTGGGAGTTTTTCTGGCAAAAATGATGATTTGGAATGGCCCAAAAATCCCCTTTCTGCTCCAGACACGCTCTGTGGCTCAGCACCTCCATCCCGCCCAGCCCCGGGCAGGAGCACATCCCACATCCCCCGGGATGTCCGACAGCTGAGCCTCCTCCAAAATATCATCTGAGCTCAGATGTGCCCTTGGCACACCCCTAAATATCCTTATCCAGGGGACAGCTCCATCCCAGGGCACCCCTCAGCTCTGCAGGGGTTTAAAGAGGAATTACAGGGCAAAGCCCCCAGCCCCACTGAATTAAGGAACATATTAGAGCACAAATCCACGAGCCCCACTGAATTAAAGAATAATTAGAGTGAAAACCCCCCAGCCCCACTGATTTAAAGAGCAATTAGGGCACAAATCCACAAGCCCCACTGAATTAAAGAACAATTAGAGTGAAAACCTCCCAGCCCTACTGAATTAAAGAACAATTATGGTGCAAACCCCCCAACCCCACTGATTTAAAGAGCAATTATGATCTAAACGTGGCTTTTAGCTCAACAATCAATAGTTGTATCTGGGAGAGCTTCCTGGTGGGAGCGGGTAGGAACTAAACCATTGATTTTTTGGGAAAAGGCATATTCCATCATCCTGTGCCATATACCACGTGCAAGGGAATAGAAGAGAGGCCTGGACATGAATAACGCTCTCAGGACACCGGGAGCTGCAAGGAAATGTGTGGAAATTGAAATCAGGTGGGAAGGAAATCACAGCACAAATCACATCAGGGCCAGCCCCTCAGGGAAAGGGAACCTGCTGCTCCTGAAGGAAAAGGATTCCCAGCTCCCAGGGAGGATGAGCTCTGCCCCAGCAGCTCCCCAGTCACTGGCACCTGGCTCTGCTGCAAACTGGAGCCAAACTGGTGTGTGAGAGCAAAACCAGCTGGGAGACCTCGCCCCAAATCCCAGCCAAGATGGGAATTTATCCGTTTTCCCAGGGCAGAGGGAAATTCATCCTTTTTTCCAGCTCCACAGAGGGCCCAGGGGTGCCAGTGGGTGCAGCTCAGGAGCCGTTTGTGCAGCCTTGCAAAGACCCCGGGTGCTTTTAGGGAATAAAACCACAGCCCAAGGTGCCCCCAAGCCCCTCTCCACACCCCAAGAGCAGCCGAGGAGGTTTGGGGGTGCTCAGAGCTGCGGGAGCAGAAGCAGAGCCAGGTGGGCCCAGCACCCAAACCACCACCGGGCACAGAGGAAGAGACAAAATCCCAAAGCAGCACAGGCTCTTTTGGACCTAAATGCATCCCTTGGTGTGACATTGCAGGCAAGGAACCAGGGCACTGCAGAGGGGCCAGAACCAGGCAGACACAGTATTTTTAAATATTTCTGTCTCCAGGACGTGGTCAAACTGCTCCACACCTCCACCGAGCCTCAGGACCACTTCAGTGCCCTCAGAGCTCCATTTCGGGATTGCTCCCATCCCATTTCCCACCTCACACCCTGCACCCATGGCCCATTGGCACTGGCACAGCTGGGCAGTGGCTTTTGATTCACTTCACTGTCCTTACAGTGTTGGTTTAGTTGGAATCTGGGGAATTTGAACCAGAATCTGGGGAATTTGAACCGGATTCCAGAACTGGCTGCAGTTCCCTCCCCTCCCCTCAGAGCAGTGCTGCTGTCTCCCCACACTTCCCAGCTGCTGCTGCAGCTCCTGGCTCTCGATCCACTCCCCCAAAGCTTCCTTAGGGTGACTTCAAATTATTCCCATCCCCATCCAGCTGAGGAAGCATCTCCAGAAAATAAATGAATTCCTGTGCTGGCTGAGTGGAGCCAAACCAAGCTCCACTCCAGGGGCTGCAGCAAACCAATTGTTGGTTTGGTTTAATAAACCTTGAAATTCCAGGCTTTCCCCAGAGCAGCTGCACTGGAGTGAAGTTTCTCCCAAGATTTGCTGGTGCTAATCCCTCTCCCAGCCTTTGGAATGGGGCTGAGCCAGGATTTCAGGCCTCCAGCTGGGAAGGCTCAGGTTGGATGCAGACACATCCCTGGAGGGGTTCCTCACACTGAACACCCTAAATCGAGAGGGGTTTCTGGAGGGCTGGTGACAGCAGCAGTGCCACATGTGGGTGCCACACTTGCCTGTGCCACTGTCACCCCCAGGCACCACACAGGAGCCACCAGAGCTGCCAGGGATGGAGAGGATCTCCTGAGGCGTTTATTTGATCCAGAATTGAACAGACTGTGAGGTGCAGCCAGAAAATGAAAGCTCCTCGATAACAGCACAGGGAGCTCAGGGTCCATTTGGGGAAAGGCTCCTCTGAAGGGCCACAAACCCCACAAAAACCCTCCCTGCAGCTCCCAGAGCACGGGGCCTCCTGGCTCATCACTCAGCAGAGTTTAATCAGGCTCCTGGCTGAACAAATCCCCCTGGGTATGAAAGGTTGGCTATGATGCCTTGAGAGGCCANAGCTGAAGGCAGCAGGGCACAGAAACTCCAGAGTTACACACTGGGCAATACAGGATTGGAAAATACAAGAGTTAAACCTGAGGCATCAGCTACACGACACACAGATCTGACCCCCAGAGCCCCTGGACACAGCACAGCTCAGCCACAGGCAGGTCTCTGCTGGAAGGCCACAGGTTGGCATTTCCTGAGGGATCAGGCTGCTGGAGCTGGCAATCCTAAATCTTATATCCAGAATAAGCTGCTCTGGGTGGTTCATTCCCTGCAGGGCTGGGTCCTCTACAAGTAAACCCAAGAAGCAAAGGACAGCAAACATCAGGTGGCTGTTAGCCCTGTACAGTGAAAATTCCTGATCGCAGGAGCAAGGCAGTGACAAGAATGAGGGGGGTACAGATCTCTGACTGAAGCAGGCATTTCATCACTTCAGCAGGAATCACAGGCCCCTGTTTCATTTATTTCTTTGGAGCTCTGGGTCCATAAATCCACGTTTAGTCTGGACTATAAAAGCCAAGCACAGAACCCAGGCTGACAGGGATGGTCAATAACCATTTGAAACGCTTCAGAAAGGGGCATTAGGATGTTTTTTAATCAATACAGACACTGCCACAGGCATTTATCACCCAGGCTGGCTCTGAAGGCTCCAAATGAATTGATGGCTTGTGAAAGCAGCCGTTTTCCGGAAGCAGCACGGTGTGAACGTGTCAAAGTCACCACAGACAGAGCCGGGATCGTGGAAAACTGGGGAACATCCCGTTTTTAAGAAGGAGTTTCACGTTATATAAGCTCCAAGGGCTTAATGAACCTTTTGGATGCACACGGGAGGCTCTGGCTGAATGACCCCGATCAATCCCGAGGCTCTGGATCCATCATTTCTCCCTCACGGCCGCTGCTTCTGCCCAGGGAGGGAGGGAATGAGGAGAAATTTCAGAGGCTGAGCAGCAGCAACCTGGCTGTGCCCCTGGGAGGGGAGATGGGCATTGCTGGGCAGGTTTTCCCCTCAGGAAAAAAAACCTGGGACACGGCTGGACTTCCTCAAACCAGGTGGTCCATGAAGAAGAAACAGGGAAAAACGGGAATTTTTTGGCTCTAAGGCCAAGCCACATTGATGTGCTACCTCAAGCATCAGTGCCCAGCCCAAAATTCAGCTCCTGCTCTCTCTTTGTGTTGGTTCCCAAGGGGTTCTGCCTCCTCTTATCTCCCCAGCTCCTTCCAGCACACTTCAGTGTTCTGATAAAGAGATGCTACGTGAGCAGCTTCTGCTTCCTCTCCTGTGCAGCCCCCTCTGGCAGCCTTGGTGCACAGAAACGTTCTTTGGAGGGGAAAAATACGGCAAAAATCGGGGAAAATGAGCTTGGGAAGGTGGTGATGCTGCTGAAAGGGGCCCAGTGGGTCCGGGGGCAGCACAGGGGGGACCCACAGCAGGGCTGGCACTGGGGTGTCCCCAGCCCACCCAGCCACCCCCTGCTCCAGGGCTTCCCCAGCCAAATCCCCACCCGGGCCTCAGATTTGATGCAGCAGCTCCAATTTAAAGGGAAAAAACACAGAATTTCTATGCCATGAGGTTTCTGTGTGGTGCCCCCAGACTTCCCGGCTCATTTAAGTAACAAGTTTAACAAAATTTCATTTCTTACGGACGCCGTTGTGAACACGGGGTTCTTCTAAAAATAAATAATAAAGCCAATAAATCCGTCTGGATTTACTCCCTGAGTAGCCAGGCAGGGCTGCCAGGGCAGCACTTCCTAAATCACAGCCCAGAAAAAGCCAACTGAGTCATGACAGCAAATCCTGACTCCCTTTAACAACATCAGTGACTTCACACCCCTGCAGCCAGAGGCACAACAGACACCAGGATCAGGGGATGGCTCGGGTGGGAAGGGAAATTAAAGGTGATCCAGCCACGGGCAGGGACACCTTCCACTGTCCCAGGCTGCTCCAGCCTGGCCTTGGACACTTCCAGGGATCCAGGGGCAGCCACCGCTGCTCTGGGAATTCCATCCCGACCCCTCCCCACCCTCACAGGGAAGGATTTTGCCCTCACAGGGAAGAATTTCTCCCTGACATCAATCCAAGCCCACTCCCTGTCACTTCGAAGCCATTCCTCCTTGTCCTGTCACTCCACGCTCCTGTAAAATCTCTCTCCAGGAGACAGCCACACATCCCTGCCTCTGGCGTGGATGCTGAGCAGCAGAGATGCTGCTGCTTCTCCTGCTGCTTCTCCTGCTGCTTCCCCAGACATTCCTTTGCAGTTCGGGTCAGCAGCCAGCACCGAAATTCCTGCTGCCCTTCCCTCCCTGGGGCCGGAGCTGTGCCGGGCACTGGGGCCGCGCCGGGGCCGCTCCGGGCTGGGCACCGAAAGGGTATTTGGGGTTTTATCCAGCTTTCCACCCACACTGCCGTGCCCTGCTCTGCCCCAGCACCTTCCCAGAGCTCTCCCAGCTGCAGAGGAGCTGCGAGGACGTTCCAGGGGAGCGGAGGAGGCTGCTGGCAACAGCATCTCCCGCCCGGCTGCGGAACGGCTTCGGAGGGGCTGAGGCACCGGCTGTTCCATATCCAGCAGCCCCGAGCCACGGCTCGGGTTTCCAGGTGCTCTGCTCGCTGTAAATCCCTTCTGGGAACTGCCCCAGAACACGGCGCTGCCCCGGCGGGGTCAGGCCTGGCCTCCAGCCCCACGCTGACCCTGCCCCGGCCAATTCCTCTGTGTTGAGCGCCTGGAAAACGCAGCAGGATGGGCTCTCCCGAGCCCTGGGGCTGCCCAGAGGGGTTTAGGAGCTGGGCAGGGAGGGCACAGCCCGCCCAGGGTATTCCTGGTACCCCAGAGGGCTCCAGCAGCACCCCCGGCAAGGCACAAACCCCCCTCAGCCCCATCCGTTCCAAAGCACAGAAACACAAATTACAGCCCTTGCCTACCCAGAGTTATCAGAGACGAGGCTGGATTCTCTCTCCCTTGGAGTAATTAAAGCCTGGTGATTATCCCACTCATCAAACAGAGTCTAGACAGACTTTTCAGTGCAATTCAGGGCGAATCCACCCATTCTCCATTTTCCAGGGATACACACACCTTACTCCAGGCACCCACGAGGCACAGGCAGCTTTTAGCAACTCCCAGAAAGTCTGATTTCAATCAGCACCGGCTGGAGAGGGGCTGGAGCACCGGGGAGCAGAGCCCCTGCAAACACAGGTTTGGAAAACCGAAGGATTTGGGATGATGGGGAGGAACAGTCATGGAATGGTTTGGGTTGGGAGGGAGCTTAAAGCTCACCCCGTTCCACCCCCTGCCACAGGACACCTTCCACTAGACCAGGGTGCTCCAAACGCTGCTGACTGAGGGGGGAAAAAAGCAGAATGAGGCTTTTTTTACTCCCCCCAGGGCAGATGAGGGACAGGTCTAACTCCCACCTTTCCTCCAGCTCCCTCTCCCTAGGTCTGAAGGAAACCTCCTGGCTTGATGACAGCTCCCAGGATCGCAGCTCTGAGCGTGAGCACACCCAAAACCCTCCCACGGCCACGCTAAAAATGCATTTCCAGCTCCACACGAGACCTCAGACACTCAGAAAAGGCCCTGGAGAGATGCAGGATTCCACACTTTCCAGCCATCCCCAGCCCAGCTTCCTGCTCCTCACCCCCATCCATCCCCAGGCTCTGAAGACAACGGCAGAACAAGGCAGCTGCTGCTTTGGGATTTTCCTTTGTTTTCACAGCTTTAGCGGTTTAAAAAGATGTAAATATGAAGGAAGGGTCAATGATTCAACAGTGATTAAGCCTGAAATATTCCACTTAGTACCCATTAGACTTTGAAAACACCCATTATGTTCCCAGAGCGTTCCCCAGAGCCCAGGCAGGCACTACCCGGCTCAGGGGAAAGCAGCTTTCTTGGAAAGCTGGGGGTATCTTGTGAAAATCCCGAGTTTATTTCAGTAGGAAGAAAGGGAAAAAAGCAAAAGACAATAAAAGAATTAATGTATTGTAGGTTCTTAATACCATTTCCCCAGAGAGAGGAAAAAACAACAAAGCCTAATGGAAATTTTCTATTCCCAAAACCATTTGCACTGTTATTGTCTGCAACTAAAAGGAGATGGAAACATAAAAAGCTCGGCAGCTCGAGCTGCTGAGAACTGCAGGGCTGAGCACTCCTTCCTCCTCTTGAAGAATAAAATCAAACTGCACCTGAGATGGGAAGTTTCCACCTGACAAAAACATCGAGCCCCCTGCAGCTGCCTCCGAAGGACTCGGAGAATGCAAAGCTCATTGCACTGAGCACAAAACATCCTCCCATCCCTCTGGAAAAAGCCAGGCTGCTGTTTCAAATCCCGAGGATTTGCAGCACTTTAGGAAACGTGTAATTAAGCAATGTGGTTCAATAAAAGAGGCTGATTTGAGAGGGGAGCAGTGCTACTCCTTGCAAAGGGAAGGATCATTCCTTCAAATCAGTCTGCTCCCAACTGCACTCGAGATGTTCCAAACCACTATTCCAACCAAATAATCAGAGGAGAAATAAAATTAATTTACTAAATCACATTTTCTTTGTCTCCTGGAAAGCTGTTGAGAGGAGGAAGAGCCGATTGTGCTGTCTCAGGGGACGTGTCCCCACCACCCATCCCAAACACGCCCTGGGGCTGGGGAACCCCAAAGAGGCGCCCAAAATTCCTTCTTTAAAATCTGCTTAAGGAGGAAGGAGCTGCCAGCAGGACCTTGTGTTCCACCTCTGGCAGCTGCAATTGGATTCATCCCTGGAATGAGGAGGGACAGCCAGGCCCAGCTTGGACTGGGGAGGCCACGAGGGGCAGAGGCAGAACCGGGCGGGGTCAGCAGAGCCCACGCTGGAACTAATCTGAGTAAAGCCAAGGATTTCAGTCCCCCGGCACAGCAGAGAGCTCCTGATCAATAATTCACGGCCCAGACAGTGCAAGTGGCTTTGAGAGCTGGAGGAGAAACCGAAGGAACAATTTTTGCGATAAGAGGCAGCAGAGGGACAGACCCGGAGAGGAAGGGAAGGAGCCCCTGGGTGAGAAAAGCGCTGGAATTCCAGTGCCAGCCGAGCCAGCCCCGGTGCCAGCGAACGGGGGTGCTGTGCCCTCGGGGGGTGGTATATGACAGGATGCTTGCCTGCGTGGAGCCCAGCTCTACCTATCCGGATGGACAGCTCGGTCCCGGCGTCCTGCTCCTGCTTCTCCTTCACGGCTCGCTGGTCACAGCTCAGGGCCAGGGCGTGGGACGGGCCAGTGAACCCCTGCAAGGCAACACAGACACATCAGGGCATCCCAGAGCTGCCCCTCAGCCTCCTCCAGCCCCATCCTCTGGCATCCGGGGGGTTGGGATGGATTGGGATCGATTTGGATCGATTGGGATGTGTCACAGCAGCCTCTCACCACTGCCCCAAGATGTGTCATTGGGGCTTGAAAGGGACCCTAAAGCCCAGCCAGCGCCACCCCTGCCATGGGCAGGGACACCTTCCACTGTCCCAGGGTGCTGCCAGCCCTGTCCAACCTGGCCTTGGGCACTGCCAGGGATCCAGGGGCAGCCACAGCTGCTCTGGGCACCCTGTGCCAGGGCCTCCCCCCCCTCCCAGCCAGGAATTCCTCCCCTGTGTCCTCTCACTACAGCTCCCGATAAAAAGGAATCCAGGTTGGTGTTTCTGGATGTCCTCAGGTTCCTCAAACCCACCTGGAGCTACAAAACCAGGAGGAACCACAGGATTGGAGGCACAGGAGCACAGCTGGGAGAAGGGAACGTGTCCCATTGCAGCGATTTGTGACCTGGTGTCACCAGCTCTGCCCGGAGAGCAGGACCCCGAGTCCCCTTCTCCCTGCAGGGCTGGGAATCCGCCCCCAGGTGCACTCACAGGCAGGGATGTCCAGGCTGGGATCACCTGGAATCACCCCCAGGAACGGGGGTGCAGCTGTCGGGTTGGTGGCAGCAGAACAAACCAGCACCCCAGTAACAGGAGCCTCACCAGGGGGATCACAAAACCAAAATAAAGGTTAAAGATGAATAACTCAATTGTCTCCTCTCCCTCATTTGCATAATGAGCCTGAGCAGGGCTGTTAATACTGATCACAGATCTGCAGTTCAGCCAGGGTGATCTCACCTCCCCTAACCCAGCACCTCCCGCCTGAGGAGCTGGGACCGAATCCCTCCGGGAGGTGGGAGACCCTCCCCTCCCACCACAGCCGCAGCTCTGTGCTGGGATCAGCAGCAGCTGGGAGAGCAGGGAGGAACGCAGGAGCTTCCCAGCAAAACCTGGATGAGGAGACACAGGGAAGGAAGAGGGGAACTGCACTGGGATAAGGAATGAAGGGACTGGGAATGGGAGCTCCTCCTGCTGCAGGGTGGTCTCCCTAAGCAAGGAGGGAGTCATGGAATCAAATCACAGAATCCTGGAATGGTTTGGGTTGGAAGGACCTTAAAGCTCATCCCATTCCACCCTGACACCTCCCACTGTCCCAGGCTGCTCCAAGCCCTGTCCAGCCTGGCCTTGGGCACTGCCAGGGATCCAGGGGCAGCCACAGCTGCTCTGGGAATTCCATCCCAGCCCCTCCCCACCCTCACAGGGAAGGATTTCTCCCCCATATCCCATCGATCCCTGCCCTCTGGCAGCAGGAAGCCGTTCCCTGTGTCCTGGCCCTCCATCCCTTCTCCAAAGCCTCTCTCCATCCTCCTTGTCCCATCTTCTCCTGCTAAACCCAAACGGATTTTCACCTCTTGGAGAGGGAGCAGCATCCACAAACACCAAACCCAGAGCGATCCCCACAAACCTGCACCGACACAGAGGCAATTTCAGCTGGATTTGGGAAGGCCAGGTCCCCTCGCTGCTGGCGGGGACAGTTTGTGACAATATTGGTGACCTTCAGGAAAGCACACGACTGATCCCAGCTGAGGCTGCTCTGAGTCATCCCAGCCCACAGCCTGCAGGAGGCCCTTAATTGGAATGTGTCAGTGGGTTAAAAAACATTGGAAAGGGAAGAGGAAAGGCAAGTGGCGTTAATTAGTTCATGGCAGTAATTAGCGTCAGCTGAAATAACCACGGGGGTTGATTATTGCAAAAAGCGAGAGGCAGGGAGAGATTTGGACAGGAAGAACTTGGAGGAAAACTATTCTGGGACATGGGAGTTCCCACTGCACTCCTCTGCTCCTGGAGTGGCCAGGAGAAGTTGTGGGGTTGGCTTGGCCCTGCGTGGAAAAGAAAATGAGGAGAAAAAATATCCTTTATATAGGAAAAAAGGTGTCCTTTATATGGGGAAAAAGGGATCCTTTTTGATGAAAAATGATTGTTCTTTTAATTTTTTTTTTTAATTTATCCTTTTAGGCAAAGTGAGGATTTAGGATCACATCCCCCTACCCAAGATTTTAATTGATCTGAAGCCAATTTTAAAGAGAATTGGCAAGTGAGTGACACCTCTGAGAAAAAATCTGCTCTTCTCCTCCTGGCCAAGGAAGGAGAATAAATTCATCAAGAAATAGTGATGGACTGAGAGTGATGTGGGGAGATCACTCAGTCCCAAAGCTGCTTTTCCAGAAGGTCAGGGATGCTGCTCCTCCTGGGCAAGATTTTAACCCAGAAAATGCCCTGGCAAAGGCTCTGCAAAGCCCCAGGAAACCCCAACTGATGGAGAAAGCACCACAAAGCAAAAGAGAAACGGAATCCATTTCACTGCTTCCTTTAAAATAAAAAAAAATAATAATATCCCCAGCTTGTCCAGGAGCAGACAGAGATGAGGGACCTCGGTGGGACGGGGCCCAGAGGCTCCAGTTCCACTCTCGATCAGAGATAACACACGGAGATAACAGCGCAGGGACCAGCAGCAGGAAGGGCAGAGGAGAGGAGAGGGTGGCTCAGGGCAGCTCCCGCACGCCCGGACAGAGCCCAGGGCAGCGATTCCCGCTTCCCACCGGGAGCATCTCCTGCCCCACGAGCAGCAGGGAGGAGCCTGGAGCCGCGGCAGCGCTGCCGCGGGGATCGGGAAGGAAAGGTGCATCCACAGAGAAAAATCCCGGCGTTTTCCAGCAGACCTGCTCCAGGAGC
The DNA here is from genome assembly GCA_013397915.1 of Daphoenositta chrysoptera. NCBI lineage: Eukaryota > Metazoa > Chordata > Aves > Passeriformes > Daphoenositta > Daphoenositta chrysoptera. The sequence goes on along the minus strand of VZRO01007261.1, from coordinate 231,202 downwards.
AGCTCCCCTCGGGCTGAACCCTCCCCCGTCCCGGCAGCAGCCAGAGCCTCCCGCAATAACCGCACCGGGGCAGTTCGGCGGGTACCAGGGAAGGCTGGTCTCGGTTCATGCGCAGCTAATGGCACATCACGGCCAGGACGTTTTGCTCACTGCTAATTAGCTAATTATCAGCCTCTCGGACCGCTCATCATTCCTGGGAACTGCAGGCAGCGGCTTTGACCAGCAGCCTGGCAGGGCAGGGGGAGTAAATCACCTCCGTCCGTGTCACCACGAGCCTGGGGACAGCTCTGGGGTGCCGCTGGAGCTGCCCCAGCTTTGGGGGATCCCGGCTGAGGGAGACCCCTGGCAGTGCCAGGATGTGCAGCACCCCGTGAGCTGGCAGCGCCAGAACCCCCAGCCTGGCACAGCGGGAGGGAGGCAAAGTTACCAAAAATCCTCCCAAACCCTGAAAAATCAGCAGTGGGAGGGGAGGATCCCACAGCCCTGCCCATCCGGGGATGGTGGAGCCCGTCCCAGCCAGCCCAGCCCTGCCGGATCCCAAACTGGGACAGGGAACATCCCACTGGCAGCAGCCCCAGCAAGGGGGGACGGGCACAGCCCGACCCATCCTTGGGTCAAACAACATTCCTCTTGAAAATAAACACGTGCGTCTTCTCACTGGCACATTTGGGGCTTTTCCCTTCCCAGGAGGGAGGAGAACACGGCAGGAATGCTGCGAGGGCAGCGCGAGGGGACACACTGGCAATTCCCAGGCTCCTCGGGAAACCTGGGATGTTTCTTCCCAAAGGAGATGCCTGACGTGGCACAAGGGAGGGGTGGCTTTCGTAACCTCTGCCACGACAAAAACAAAAGCACAGGAATGTTTTTTCCCTGCTTTTGCCAAGAAACCAAACAACTTCTCCAGCAAACAACCCCTGCAACATCAGGAGTTCCCTGTCAGCAACCTCCTTCCCACCGGGAATCCTGGAAAAACCTCAACCACAACCAGTAAATTTATTTTTCAAGGGAATAATTGGTCCAAGTGGAGAATTTGAGCCCAGCAAAACCAGTTAGGATGGAGACCCGCTCCCAGTTGTTTGCTGGGAGGAGATTTGCCTGTTCCAGCCATAGCCAGGTCTTGAGGGGAATTTTCCTCAGGGATATTTTCCTCATGGATATTTCCCCCACATCTCCAGCACCCCCAGCAGGACGTGGCAGAGGTTTGTGCCACGGGGGCAGCCCCGCAATGTGAGATTTTAATTGTTTGCAGTAACCCCCGGAGATGGGATTAACAGGAGCTGTTCCCGCACACCTCGGTTAACCCCGACCAGGAGCAGTTCCACCCCTTTTCCCACTCCCTGCCCCCTTCCCACGTGGATTTTCACAGGCTTTTTGCCAGGGTGAGAGGAAAAGCAAACAAACCTTCAGTTAACACCTCGTTCCTCCCCAGTATTCCCCTGGTTCCGATTTGCTGTCGCTGCAGAGGGAATTGATGGGGAAGGGCGAGCTTTGGGGTGAGGGAGCTCTGGAAGGGGACGGGGAGGGCTGGCAGGATGCAGACGGCTCAGCCAGCGATCCATCAGCCCTCGACTGAAGAGCCAGCCCATGCCAGCAGCGCCTAATTCCATTATTTTAACACACGGCTTCCTCTGGAGCCTCGTTATCCCTGCGGACGTGCAGGAGCCCCCGGCACGGAGGGAGCGGCACCAGCCCCTTCTCCCACACCCCGGCCTGCAGGAGCAGCCCAAGGAGGCGTTTGCTGGGATCTGGCCCCTCTCCACGTCCTGCACAGCCCGTAATTACCCAAACAGCACCAAAATCCCAAAGAGACGCCGGCTCCTGTTCTGGGCTGGAGGAACCAGGGAGCCTCTGACACCTTCCACAGCAAACCCACAGGAGAGGCCCTTCCTTGTCCTCGCTGAGAGCAATTAATGCCTTAATTGATTAGAGCAGAGAGGTGTAACGAGGGACAAGGTACTTCCTGATGGCCAGCAAGGAGAGGCCAAACAACTTCTCATGGAATGGTTTGGGGTGGAAGGACCTCATCCTGTTCCAGGGACACCTTCCACTGGACCAGGCCGACCCAAGCCCTGTCCAGCCTGGCCTTGGACACTTCCAGGGATAAATTCCTTTCCTTTGGGAGCCTTTCCGAGCCTGCAGATCCCCTGAGAGGCCAAGAGGAGACTCATCCAGTCGTGTTTCAGCCCCGTTAGCTGCGAAGCCATGGGCCAGCAGATCCAAGTCCCACCACCGCCACCACCCTGGTGACAACCAGAGCAGGAAGGGGGGGACAGGAACACCCAGCACAGAGACTGTCCCACCCTGAGAGTGCCACAGCCCCAGAGGACACACACAGGCCACCCCCAGCCACGTGTCCCCTGTGGGACAAAGGCAGAGACACCCCCGGGGTCCTGACACCGGCAGAGGAGCCTCACCCAGGCTGAGCAGAGAGGAAAGTTTTTCCCAAATTTCCCAGCACTTTCCACTCTCCAGCAGCTCCTCAGGCACAATGGACAACAATCCCACTGGATCAAGAGCAAACCTGGTGTGCACCCCTCACCAGCAGCCACGAGCTGAGGGGCCAGCGAGCATCCCACGGCAGCCACTCACATCCACCGGGAATGTCCTCCCGTGGGAATATCCTCCCTTGGGAACGTCCTCCCGTGGGAACGTCCTTCCCAGGGACACAGCTGGCACAGCGCTGGCACAGAGCTGGCACAGAGCTGGCTCGTGCAGCTCCCCAGGAGCAGCCAGCTCTGGCACGGGCTGAGTCAGAGTTTACCCTGCAGCTCCAGACCTGCGGGGACGCTCCCCGCGATCCCACGGAAGCAGCTTCCCTCTCCCTGCCATTCCCCCAGCCAGCGACAGAACCTCCCTTGCTGCCTTCCCTGACACGTTAATGGCAGGTTTGCCTTTCACCGTGGAGGAATTAATTTGGGGTTATGCTTCGAGCAAATTCAAAGGCACGTTTTGAGATCAAAGAACAGCTGGGGAAGCACCCGGAGCATCCGTGGCCGCGGATAAACAGGGACTCGTGCAGGAGTTCAGGGAGGGGATGGAGGAGATCCTTCTGTGCTCTTCCCTTTGGGAAACTTCTCCTCTTTAACAATCCTGAACCAGGCCCAAACAGAAATTGAAATTCAGTCAGCAAAGGCTGAGCCAGGAGGAGGGAAAAGCCCGTGGAATATCAGCAGCCTTCCCAGCAATTCCTGCTCCGGGGGAAAGAGGCACAGGATGGAGAAGGGAATGATGGAGAAAGGGGTATCCAGAGCAGGAGCTCATGGAAGAAGAATTAAGCCAGGTTTTCTCAGTCCCCGCCTTTTCCAGAGGGATTTTTTTCACCTCACCCCACCAGCCCACTCCAGATCCCACCTGCTTTCAGCACTGAGGGACCATCCCATAAACCTGACCAGGGCAGGAGGGAATTTACCTCTCATCCCATAAACCTGACCAGGGCAGAAGGGAATTTACCCCTCATCCCATTAACCTGACCAGGGTGAGGGGGGAATTTACCCCTCATCCCATAAACCTGACCAGGGCAGGAGGGAATTTAACCCTCATCCCATAAACCTGACCAGCATGGGGGGAATTTACCCCTCATCCCATAAACCTGACCAGGGTGAGGGGGGATTTTACCCCTCATCCCACAAACCTGACCAGGGTGGGGGGAATTTAACCCCGACTTGGGATCAAGGAGCTCTGCAGCTCCAGCTTTGGGGCATCCCAAATAATGTTTTTATGAAATGCTTGATGCATAATGAGAGAGAGTTCTAATTAAGAGCAGCTGACAAATTGCACTGTGGCAGTAAATAAGCCTCTGCCTCCATTAATAAAATGAAATGCTTTGGTAGAAATTAGGATAATTACAATTTTGTGGGGGTTTCTGGCAAATAATTCCAACCTATCCAGCCATCCCTGGATTTCAAGCACTGAACCACTGCACAGGGCCAGGGCACGTGGGAAGCAGCCAGGTTTTCCATGGATCCTATGGATAAAAAGATTGAAGAGAAACCTTTGGGGTTTCTGTGTCTTTCAGAGGATCCCATGGGTTTGGTGGTCAGCACCAGGGATTTCCATGGCTGAAATCCCACCTGGCACAGGAGACAGGGATCAATCCCACACGGATCTCTAACCTCTGGGCTGGGGTTAATTGATAAATTAATGAAACCCATGCCCAGGCTGGTTTATTTAGAGCTGCAAGGGAAGGATGCTTCCCAATGGAAGGCTTTGCTACATTCCCAAAAAACAAACTTTCCCTTCCTCCATCCTCAGAGCCAGATCCCTCCTTCCTCCCGGAGCCCGTGGAAAAGGGCCAGGGCTCCAGGAAGCCAAACAAACACAAGGGCTGCTGTTTATTCTGCCCTGGGCTACGGAAACCCGAGCGAAGCAGGAATGCAGGAGCCCCCAGCTCCATCCTCCCTCTCCGTGCGGGAAAGGCTCCGCTCCTGCAGCACCACTCCAAAACTTAATAACGCAGAAAATCCACAACCCCTGGGTTGCAAATCCTCCACCTAGGCCGGCAATGAGGATGTGCAGCTAATTAACTTCCGAGGAGTCACAGCTGAACAGGAAACAGCACATTAAAGTGGGAACGTGTGCTGGGCACATCCCGCAGGAATCGGCAAATTGCATCAGAGGAATCTTGATTCCGATGATAAATTAACACCAGCCACAGGACCCGGCACGTTTTCCACAATTTCCCTGCCTCCTGGAATAATGAACCCATCAAATCCAGCTCCCTGCAAAGCAGGGGGGGAGAAGCAGGAGCAGCTTCCCGGCTTTGCCAGGTGGGAGCACAGACGGGAGGATCCCGGGCATCCTCCAGCTGCACCCACGGCAACAGTGACTGCCCAGCCTTGTCCCACCAGGCAGAGAATCCCAAAATCCCGGAGTTACTGAGGTTGGAAAAGCCCTCCAAGATCACGGAGTCCAACCTGTGACCAACCCCCACCTTGTCCCCAGCCCAGAGTGCCACATCCAGGCCTTCCTCAGACACCTCCAGGGATGGGTGCTCCAACCCCTTCCAATGCCTGACACGTTTCCCGGAAGAAATTCCTCCTGAAATGTAGGTTTGTACCAGGAATCACTTCCTAGGGCCCCTTCTCCCAAAAAAAAGATGCTCCCCATGGTCTGATCCAGCTGTGGGTTAGCCCTGAGAAAAAAACTGCAATTTTAAACAATATGCAGCTACACCTGGATGGTTCTTCCTCCTCCTCCTCCAACCATTCCTAGTTTTTCTTCCCAAAAAGTGACTTATGTGGATTTAGAAAGCAAAATATTCACCCTGAGGGCCCATTCTGAGCCAGACACCATCGCTGGACAGGAGAGGATCCTCAGGGCTGTTTATCAAACTCTCAAAGCCTTCCCAAGGGTTCTCACCCAAAATAGCCCAAAATTCACTGTGCAAAACATCCAGTCCCAACCCATATTCCCAAAGAGCTTTCAAGCCATGGTTTGCACATCCAGAAAAGGACAGAAGCACCAAGAAATTCTGTTTGGAGTGGGTCAAGGGGATTCAGCTCCCACCAGCAGCATCCTCACTCCCGCTGCCCTCTGGCCCATCCCACTGCAGATCCTCACCCCGCTCAGGGAAACCTTGGACAGCTGCAAAGCAGAGCCCCAGATATTCCCAAAACAGGTGTGAAACACAAGCCCTGGAGCCCAGAGAGGGATCTGGGCTGTGCTGGCTCTGTGGGATGAGGGGTCAGCACCGGCACCTATGGAACAAACCCCAACCCCACAAAAGGCTTTTAAACGGCGCTTTAGTCACTGTTTGTTTAAATCCAAGGAATGCTCTGCCCATCACATGAGGCTTTATTGATTTCCTCTGTACTCAGGATCAAAAAAACTCCACCAAACCTGTACCCAGCAGACAAGAAAAAAAAAAATCCAATGGAGATGGTATTTCCCGGTTGGAATTACAGCCCTGGCTCCCCATCCTCCCTCGCCGATCATCTTTTACACCCCAGGTATTGGCAGGCTCCTGGTTAGGGCTGAGTAATGGCCCAGCAGCTCTTTCTCTGGATTATTCATTAACTCCTGCTGCTCCTGCAGCATCTGCCCTCCTCTCCCTGCCCCGGGAATGAGCAGCTCCCAGGGGAGACCCCCAGAACCCAGCGCCCCCCGGATCCCGCAGCGGGAGGGATGGAGCTGCTTCCCCGTGCAGATGTTCCCGAGGAAAATGAAGCCTTGGGGGGAGAGGAGATGAGGCTGATTAAGCCTCATTATCCTATTTAGTAACGATGGGAGCAGAGTCAGGCAGAGGAGTGGAAAGAACAGGAGCTGAGGTAGGGCTGGGGCAGCCCGTGGGGTTTCAGCTCCCACCAGGACCTGCTGGATTTCTCCCTCTCCCTGCCCGTGTCCCAGTCCCAGCAGGGAATTCCTGCTTGCTCAGAGGTGAGGGGCTGTGATCCAGAACAGGCAGGAGCTCCTGGAAGCCACAGGTGCTCCACTGCACCCAAAACCCCCCCAAACCCACGCGTGTGGGCTTGGGAACACCCTCAGAATTCCACAGGAACACCCGGGCAGCTCCAAAGGCAGCTCACAGAGAACCACAAAATCATTCAGGGAGGAAAAGCCCTCTGAGAGCACCGAGTCCAACCACGCCAGCACTGCCCAGGCCACCACGACCGTGTCCCCAGGTGCCACATCCACACACCCCTGCAGGGACGGGGACCCCACCCTGCCCGGGGCAGCTGGGCCACTTCCCAAAGCTTCCAAATTTCACCTGCTTGTGAAAATCCAGGAGCAAAAGCAGCTGGAGACTGCCTGAAAACCAGAGCCAGGGCTGGAGGCATCCCCTGGCCTCCTGTGGGATTCCCCCAGGAAGGGGGAGGCCGGAGCAAGAAGCACATCACGAAACCAAATAAAACCCCAAACTCCGAACAAAACCCAGCCAAGTCAGCAGAGCTGCACGACAGCTTTGAAGGATGAGAATAATAACACTTAATTCCAGCATTCTTATGCCTTGCAGCAGACCCAAAATAGCTCCTGAGCCATCAGGGACCTGCTGCACTGGATTTTAAAGTAAACTTTCCCTCAGAGGCTTTGGGTCTTGGCATTGAAGACACTGAGGCCCGACCCTTTTTAGGAGAGGCAGCAGTGGCTCACACAGCCCCACCAGCTGCCCCTCTGCTCCCAAAACCTCCTCAAACACCAGCTGACAGCCTTCTTTAAAAAAATCAGGTTAAACTGGAGGCTCCGTGTGAGGAGATTTGGCAAAATAAAGGAGAGCCCATTTTTTTTAAACCCCCGGGATCCGTTTTTGCCGTGGTCTCGCCCTCCAAGCACTCCGAAATCTCCTGGTGTGTTTTTCCAACCTCCACCAGCCCCACCAGCATCTCCTCCTCCTCAGGTGGAGGATGAACGAGCACGTGAAAGGCTTCACCCGGGGAAAAGGCAAAGATAAAGATGTAACAGATTAGATCTGCCTTTTGTGAGGAATGCAATGACTCCGGCGGCTCGGGATCATTAACACTTGGGCTGGGAGGCTTAACCCTCCCTGTGCCACCAGCAAACACTGGCATGCCCCAGCTCCAGCCGAGAGAAAAACCCTTCTCGCTGCCAGGAGAGCGGGGCCGGGCTGATAAGGAGTCGATAAAAGCTTTTAGAGGCTGTCGTTGCCCAGCCTGGAGCTGTGCCAGGCCGGGAATGCTCCCGGAGCAAAGAGCAGCAGCTCGGAGCAGCTCCCTCCTCCTGCCCTGACAGGGACAGGGACAGGCTGTCCCAGCCCCCGGCACCCCCAGCACCCTCCCAGGGCACAGCCAGCCTGAGATGGAGCTGATTTACCAACCCTCCTTGGCTTAACCCTTGTCTGAGCAGCGGCGGCTCCCCAGGGAACAGTCTGGGCTCCCAAGGGAGGGAGATGGCTCTGGAGCCACATTCCCGGCCCAGCCCAGGGATGGCTCAAGCCTCACCGAACTTGTTGTTTTCCATTTCAACACACTCAGCTCCAGCCTCTCCCCGTGATCCCTGCACAGCATCCCCCACAGCCTCGCCGGGTCTCTGTTCTCTTCCCAAAGCATCCCAGAAATCCCATCCTGAAGCCACTGAACAGCTCCAGGAGCCATTCCCGCTGCTCTGGGCAGGGGACACAGAGCCCCCCAGCCTCTGCCAGCTCTCCTGGCCCTTCCCAAGGGATCCAGGGGAGGAAAAGCAGAGTCGTGGATCAAACACCTGACAAGGTGGCTCCTGCCCGTTATCCACATGGAAAGACACCCCAGCATAGGGACACCCCCTTTTCCAGGCGGAAAACACACCAGCAGCACTATTTCAGGATATAAACCCTCCTCCAGCTCCTCGTGAGCCACGGGGTGTAAATCCTCCCTGTGCCATGCACCAGCCAGCAGAATTCCCATGGGATGAGTGTGTGGGGGCAGGTGCTGTCCCACATGGAGCAGACGAGCCAGGAGGCGACAGCTCCGCTCCCAGCAGCATTTAACCTGGATTGAAGGATATTTTGGATATTTTTATATCTGTCCTTGCTTCCTGCATGGCCACCACCCTCCCAGCCCGTCCCTGTCACCCCATCCCGCTCTTCCCAACACGAGGATTTCGCTTCCCCCAAACTCTTCCCTCTCCACTGTTCCAACACCCAACAGAAAACTCCAGCCACCAGGAACAAGAGGGGTTTGTGCTCCAGCTGTTTCTCCATCCTGCCGGGAAACACCGGCCCGAGGCAGCGCATCCAGCCCATCCCAGCCCCATCCAGCTGTGGGACACGCTGGCATAGGGAGAGCAGCAGGAAAAGGCAGAGCTCGGAGCCAAGCGGCCTCCAAGGGATCCAACAGCAGCTCCTGGCCACCCACTGAGTCCTGCAGAGGGTTTGGGAGCCCCAAAATGCCAGGACAAGGCAGGCAGAGGGCGAGGAGAGGAAGCAGATTCTCACCACTGGCACTTCATTCCCTGGGTGTTCCCAATGCATCCACTGGCACTGGGAGTGACCCCACAATATCCAACAATTCTCCTCCCAGCTGAGGATGCACCTTGACCTGTGATCCTGTCAGGAAAGGCTCCAGAACACAGGGAGGGGGGAAGGTTGGACCTGCAGACTCCTTAAAACCTCCCACTCCTTCCTCATGACCACAGGCAAATAAAACTCCACTGAACTAAATATGAAAATTTAAAAACCTCCTTGGAAATGTTCGGAAATCTCTTCACATTCCTGTGTTCTCAGCTGCAAAAATCCAGCAGCTCCCCCCATTTATTTATTTCTTTCCTGCAGAGCAGTCTCAGGCTGCTTCCCTGGATCGTGCAGCGCTCCCAGGGTTGGCAGCTCTGCAAACGAAGCCCCTGGGCTGGGACACGAGGTCACACCTGAGCTGTTCGAGGAGTGTTGCCAGCGAAAAGAACAAAAGCTGAGGTGTGAGGGGAAAAAAACCCAGGATGATTAAAAAAAAACCAGAACTCAGCCAGCCTGAAGCTGCATCCAGCACTGCCAGAGCCAGCCAGGGCTCGGGGAAATCATGGATTTGTTAAATCTGGGAGAGAAATCTGTCTGTGTCCAGCTTCCAGCTGCTCTTCCTTGCAGCTGGAGGAAGGGCAGGAGCCCCCCCAGCCCGGGAATTCCCACAGACCAGCACTGGGATGAGCCCCAGCCCGGGAATTCCCACAGACCAGCACTGGGATGAGCCCCCAACCTGGGAATTCCCACAGACCAGCACTGGGATGAGCCCCAGGCTGGGAATTCCCACANCTGGGAGGAGCCCCCAGCCCCAGAATTCCCACTCACCAGCACTGGGAGGAGCCCCCAGCCCCAGAATTCCCACTCACCAGCACTGGGAGGAGCCCCCAGCCCCAGAATTCCCACTCACCAGCACTGGGAGGAGCCCCCAGCCCCAGAATTCCCACTCACCAGCACTGGGAGGAGCCCCCAGCCCCAGAATTCCCACTCACCAGCACTGGGAGGAGCCCCCAGCCCCAGAATTCCCACTCACCAGCACTGGGAGGAGCCCCCAGCCCCAGAATTCCCACTCACCAGCACTGGGAGGAGCCCCCAGCCCCAGAATTCCCACTCACCAGCACTGGGAGGAGCCCCCAGCCCCAGAATTCCCACTCACCAGCACTGGGAGGAGCCCCCAGCCCCAGAATTCCCACTCACCAGCACTGGGAGGAGCCCCCAGCCCCAGAATTCCCACTCACCAGCACTGGGAGGAGCCCCCAGCCCCAGAATTCCCACTCACCAGCACTGGGAGGAGCCCCCAGCCCCAGAATTCCCACTCACCAGCACTGGGATGAGCCCCCAGCCCCAGAATTCCCACTCACCAGCACTGGGAGGAGCCCCCAGCCCCAGAATTCCCACTCACCAGCACTGGGAGGAGCCCCCAGCCCCAGAATTCCCACTCACCAGCACTGGGAGGAGCAGGTCGGCCCCGTACACGAACGCTGCTCCCAGAGCAAAGCCCGCGGCCACCGGGAAGAAGGAGAAGGCTCCGAAGGTGCCGGATTCCTCGGCCATCTCGATGGCTGGGGCCAGCAGGGACCAGTAGGATGCAGCCAGCATGACCTGGGGACAAAAGAGGGGTGGTGAGACCCCGAGGGACAAAAGGGAAGCTGAAATTCCAATGGAGAAATGGCTGTGGGACCAGGATCCTGCTGGGGGAAGGAGCAAAGTGATCCCAGAGACAGCAGCAGGAGGATGCTGTGGGAAAGGTGACCCCAACTCCATCCAGCAAACCCCACCACCACAGGAAGTCCCCTCTGCAGGATGCTCAGAATCCCAGGATGGTTTGAGGTTGGAAAAGACTGTAAAGCTCATCCCATTCCAGCCCTTCCACTGTCCCAGGCTGCTCCAAGCCCTGTCCAACCTGGCATTGGACACTTCCAGGGATCCAGGGGCAGCCACAGCTGCTCTGGGCACCCTGAGGGCCTCACCGCCCTCACAGGGGAGAATTCCTTCCCAGTTTCCAACCCAAAGCTCCCCTCTTCCAGCTCAAAGCCACCAAAGAGGAGCTGCTGCTCGGCTCTCCCAGCACGAGGACTCGGAGCAAACTCTCCCATCCCCAGTCTCTCCCAAGGAAGGAAGGAAGGAAGGAGCTGCCTCTTGCAGACACCAGTCCCTGGGGGGTTGTGTAAATCTGAGCTCACTGTGAGTAAGAAGAACGAGGGTTGTCATGTCAGGCTTAAGCACGGCTGTCAAACCTCATATTTCAAATGCCACCTCCTTTAAAAAACAACCACACACCCCAGCGTGGAAACACAGGCAGCGGGGAAAGGCTCCGGAGAATTATGTTGTCAGCTCATGTTAAGATATCATTTCCCCACGGCAAACACAGCCCTGACAGGGCTCAGCCTCCAGAGCCTGGCAGCACCCGAGGCAGCTCCGAGGATCCCACCTCAGCCTCCAGAGCCTGGCAGCACCCGAGGATCCCACCGGCTCCAGGGGAAGGCGATGACAGAGCTCGGAGCCAGCCCAAGGTGAAGGAGAAGTGATTTACTGCTGTGCTATGCAGATCAACCCCTTCACCCCAGGTGCTGGGGGAGCTGGAAGTCATTATCGTGGAATCCCAGAATATTCAGGGGACACACAGGGACTCCTTCAGCAGCTTCCCCACAGCCCATCCCTGAGCTCAGGGTGGGATTTAGGGAGTCGGGATTGCCCCGAGCAGCCCAGCTCCCGCCCAGCCAGGTCAGTGTCACCTCTCTCGTTCAGCTGCATCCCTTATCAGCTGACAAAAGGGGAGGATTTCTGCCAACAACCCGATTTAAGTAACAAATTCCCACTGATCTCAAATGGCCCAGCCGGGGACAGGCCCCAAACCCCGATGTCACCGAGACAGCTGGTGGCAGAAGCAGGAATAAAGGAGGAAAATCCCCCTGGGCTCTCCTTGGATCAATAGACCCGGAGGCACTCGGGCAGAGGGAAGGATTTCCCACACCTTCCCCTCGCTCCAGCCCCGCTGAGCCGGGGAGCAGCTGCTGGCACAGGGACACCCCGCTCCTGCCAAGCTGGATTTGGGCACTTTCACTCCTTTGTGCCCCACAGCCAAGACGCAGCAATGCCATAAATCCACCATTTCTTGGGAAAACACGGCAGGGCTGGAGGGGGAGGAGAACAGGCAGGAGGCAGCTGTGGGATCCCAGCATCACCGGGATGGAGGAGCCCAAACCCTTCCCTGGGGCCCAGCAGTGGAACAGGAGACGAACCCAGGCTCCAAAACCAACCACGGGGAATGAATCCAGAGCCATGCCCTCACACTGCTGGGAATCCCCCAAAACACAGCAGGAGTTAAACCCAAACACCTCTCCCAGGGCTGGCCACCTCCTTCCACAGGGATTCAGTGCAGCAATCCCCAAATTTCTGGGCTTCAAACTCCCCTCAAAAACCCATGGACCCAGCGCTGCCCCAGCTCAGCCCCGCAGCTCTGGAGCCACTCGGGAGCTTTTTTCTGTAAATCCAGAATAAACAGAGCCCTGACCTTCACAGCCAGGGCTGGGTTTGGCTGGGCTAAAATGAAATCCCTCATTAAAGCAGGCAGGCCTGGCCACGCTCCTGTGGGATCCCCGGGAGGAGAACGGGAACACCGAGGGAAACACAGGGAGCAGGAAATCCGGGAACAGGAGATCTCCTTGGCAGGATGGGAAAGCCAGGTGGAAGGTGAGGCTCTGGCAGGACACATTCCCTGCCAAACTTCTCCACTTGGCTTCATGAGGGCTCCAACTATGAGGAGCAGCCTCAGCAGAGCCGTGGGAATTCCTGGGGCTGTTTTAAGGGAATATTCGATCCCAGTGGGCCTGGGGAGGGCTGAGGAGCGTGGCTGGGTGATTTCCTGCTCCACCTGGGACAGGGGACACCCAGCCCCAGCCCAGCAGAGGAAAAGGCTGCAGGGAAGGGGGGCTGCAGGTGTTTGTTGCTGGTGTCTGAGCCCAGCCCTGCAGCACCGCAGAGATAAGAAAAAAAAACCAAAACTCATTTAAGGATATCAAGATTTAAGAGAAAAGGCAGAATTCCACATCAGATGCCCCAGCAAGCAAAGCTTTGTCTCTATGGAAACACATCACCTCGGAGGCTCCTGCATGCAAAACCCGGGATTATCTGGGAGTTCCAGGGAGGGAACTGAGGCAGGGAAAAGGCAAAGCCAGGGCTGGAGGGAGCTGAGCTCCCCCACAGCACGACAAGGACCGAGCTGCACAGGTCCCTCCACCCCAGGTGACACCTGTGCCATCAGACAAGGGCAGCTTGAGGCAGCAGGATGCTCCCAGTACACTCAGGGGCTCTCCCAGTACACCCCAGTTCAATTTAACCACATGCCCAGGCTCACCCCAGCACCCCCAGACCAGCTGGAGCATCTGCAGGGAAGGCAGCGCCCAGGCACAGCTTCCTGGAGCCCAAAACAACTCTGCACCCCAGGCCACCCTCCCTGAGACCGCTGGGACACCCCCGTCCCACATCCTCCTCCTGGCTCAGCGGTGGCACAGGCATTTGGAGTTAATCCCGGGTTTGTCTGGCTTGGCAGCTCGCAGAAGGTGAGCGGGGAAATGTTTACCAGGAGGGTGCAGAACCAGCCCAGCTCCAGCATGGCACAGGTGGGGGCAGCTTCCACAACCCCTCCTGCCCGAGGGCTGGGGCAGGCAGTGATTTCTCCTCCAGCTTCTCCCTGGATCCTTTGCAAAGCCCCCAAGCACAAACACCAGGAAAACGGGGAGGAAAATGTTCCTGGTGTTGTTAAACCCTTTCAGGCAGAGAAAATATGGAAAGCCAGCTGTTGGCCAAGCAAGAGAATTCAAATTCAGGAGGATCCTGGTGTCACCAGGGGCTCCCTCCCTGCCCGTCCCTGGTGTCACCAGGGGCTCCCTCCCTGCCTGTCCCTGGTGTCACCACGGGCTCCCTCCCTGCCCGTCCCCTCCAGGCCCTGCAGCACTCCAGAAACAATTCCCCCTTCCTGCCCTGAGCGCTGGCAGCTGAAAGAGCTGAGGGAAAAGCAAATGTTTGCCGGAGTTCTGCTTCCTGAGCCACACCTGGGCCAGGCGGGGGTGACTCAGAGCTGCTGGCAGGGTGACGTGGTGGCCACGGCCAGGACAGCACTGGGACAGCAACTCCTCATCCCGATGGGATTCATGGAGAAATGCCAGCCCAAGGATCCCCTGCAAGCTCCAAGGTGAATGATCCTCATCCTCCAGGGAGCAAACCCGGCTCCTGTCACCCACCACGGCAGCCAGGTGCCACCTGCCCAGAGGGGGACCTGGCAGAGCCCAGGTGACCCCAGGCCACGCTGGGAAGGGGCACCTCCCCCCGGAGCACATCCCAGGGCACTCCAGCACCTGCAGAGGGGGGTTTAGCAGCTGGGCTCATGATCTTTAATGAGGGAAACAAAGGCGATTTAACGAGTCTGGATGAGGCCCCACCTGCCCCCAGCACCTGGGCAGCGGCAGCTCCACATTCCCAAGCCCCCACACAATTTCAAGCCACACAGTTCCACGTTTTCCTTCAGGAAAAGCTGCCACGAGCCCCACGTTCCACGTGCAGCTTTCAGGGAGAGCTGCAGCTCTCTCTTCCCTCTCCTCCCGCGGGTTTAAAGCATCCATGGAGAAGCACAAAGCCAGCCAGGCACAGCAGCCCCCAGCACAACTCTCCTGCCCATCTGCATCGCTCCAGTGCTCCGGGAGCCACTCAGAATCCCAGGGAAACACGGAGAGTTGAACTCCGGAGAGCCGAGCCCAGCGAGGGCAGCGCGGTGTCCCCGTGCCCGTCCCCTGCCACCTCCAGCCTCACGAGGAGGAACCCGGACAGGATGGGACTGAGCTGAGCCCTGCCCTCGGGGGATCATCCAATCCAAGGGGTTTCAACTCGAGTGGGCACCAAACCGAGCGTGGAGGGGCTGCAGAGAACACGGGAGGAGCAGCAGGAGGAGGAGGAGGAGGAGGAGGATGCTGCACTCACCCCTGCGGCGAAGCCCAAGCTCCCATCGAGGATCCGCCTCTGGAAAACAAACAAACACAAAACACCTTTAACTCCTGGTGAAAGCACTGCCCACAGTGCTGGGGAGATGGCAAAGGGGTCACCAGGCTGGAGAGGGACTTTGGACAAGGGGGAATGGCTTCTCACTGCCAGAGGGCAGGGATGGATGGGATATGGGGAAGGAATTGTTCCCTGTGAGGGTGGGGAGGTGCTGGGATGGAATTCCCAGAGAAGCTGTGGCTGCCCCTGGATCCCTGGCAGTGCCCAAGGCCAGGTTGGACGGGGCTTGGAGCACCTTGGGATAGGGGAAGGTGTCCCTGCCATGGCAGGGCTGGAGTGGGATGGGCTTTGAGGACCCTTCCCACCCAAACCATTCCGGGATTCTGTGGTGGCAGCATTCCCGCGATCCCACAGAGCATCCTGGCTCCCTCACTGCCCATCCAGAGCCCAGGCCAAAGGCTGTGCAAAGTTCAACCAGAAGCTCTCCTGCCCTGCATTTCCCTCCCTCCTTGAAGGCTTTCTTCCCTCCAACACCAGGCTGCTCCAAACAAATCCATGCTCTGCCCTATCCCTGGGTTATAAATCCTGCCCGTGTCACTCCCAGGGCAGGTTTTTTTCCCCCTCACCAAGGAAGAAAACCAAAGTGCTCCTCCAAAGGGAGCCTCCCTTTGCAGCCACCTCCTGAATAAATCATCACAAGGCCGAGGCATAAATAATAAATCCACCTGGGCAATTTGGAGCACCCTGGTGAGGGGGCCTCTAATTTTGGATCCAGGGTGACTTGAAGCTCAGCACTTTGCTCCTTCTGAGCACAGACTGACCCAAATCTTGCCCTGGAAACGTTTTTCCTGCAGCAAAACCAGGTTAGAGGCAGGGAAGCTGCTGTTGCCAACCGAGCCCAGCCTGCAGCTCCCGAGCCCCGGGAGCACATTCCACAGCCCAGGCCCAGCAATTGGATTTCCCTCCCCTCCGGTGCATCGAGCAAGGAGCTGCATTTTTCCTCCTCTTGCCCCAGGAGCGACGCTGGGCCCCTCAAAGCTGGCAGCAGGCGGCCAAACCCTGCCGGGAGCAGGGCACAGCCGCGGGCTCGGGCCCTGCCGGGGTCCCGGGGGTCCCAGCACCCACCTGCCCGCTGGAGAACACGAACACCAGCGCCGAGCCCGCCGCCGTCAGCCCCCAGGTGAGGAGGGTCCCCAGCAGCGCCTGCAGCACCGGCCCGGAGCCCGCGATCATCCTGGCCTGGGAGAGAGGAGCAGCCTCGGGAACAGAGCCAGGGAAACCCCGAATCCCACCCGAACCCCTCTGCGCCAGAGGGATCAGAGCCAGCTCAGCCACCCCGCAGGCTCCTCTCCCCCTCAGGCGTGGCTTTGGGATTTCAGCCGAGCCCGGCGGGGCAGCGGGACGGGACACGGCACTTCCCGCCTGGAGCTCAGCCCCTGGCCCTGCCCCCAGCCCGCTGCTCCTGCTGTGAGCACCCGCCCCGGCCCCTGGGAAAGGGAAAAGGGGAACAAACCCCCGGGATGGGCTCTGGGCACGGCCCGGGGAGCGGCACAGCTGCGGAAACACCCCAGGTGTGGAAATACGGATGGGTCAATTTACAATACACGCAGGCACGGATGCGTTTATGTGGGAATACATCACGTAACAGGGATTGATAGATTTATATGTAAATATGTAAGAAATACACACACCAGTGCCAGCTTCAAAGGTTCTCCCAGCTCCCAGCCTTGTCCCGGGGCTTTTCCCAATCCCTGCAGGTGCGTGCCCAGCCCAGCCCCCGCTGGTTCCCAGCTCAGGCTCCCCCCAGCTCCCCAGGAAGCCCCCCCGTTCTACAGGGAGTCCTGCAGCCCACCCAGGAGGACCCA
>VZRO01007261.1:183903-199917 GCA_013397915.1 Daphoenositta chrysoptera | reverse complement strand
ACAGCCCCTCTTTTCCCCCCTTCTCCTCCCCTCGCCCGCTTTCCCACCTTCTCCTCCTCCCCGTCCCTCCTCTCCGCTCACGTCCTTATTCTCTTTCTCTTTTATCCCCCTCTCTTTCCCCCTGCCTCTCCCCTGACCCCCGTGTCCCCTCTCCAGGCTCGCCCACCGGCCCGCCAGGGTTTCTACGGGGCGGCGGCGCAGCTGCAGCTGCTGCTGGAGGTTCCCGAGCGGGTCTGGGGGGCGGTGGAGGGGGGCCGCTACCTGCCCGCGGCCCGGCTCCACCTGCTCGGGGCCCACCTGCGCCGCCAGCTCCAGCTGGACTCGCCCCGAGCCCGCTCCAGCCCCGTCCTCGCCCGCTTCCCCATCCTGCTGCGGCAAGTGGCGGCCGCCAGCCACCTCAGGTGTGCCGGGAACGGGGCGCGGGAAGGGCTGGGGGAGGAGGCGGCGAGGTGGGAAGGGATGGAGGAGCAGCAGGAGGAGGTGAGGCCCTGGCACACATTTCCCAGAGAAGTTGTGGCTGCCCCATCCCTGGAAGTGTCCCAGTGCCCCATCCTGGAAGCTGGACGAGACTTGGAGCAACCTGGTCTAGGGGAAGGGATTTGGAACTGGTTGATCCTTGCGTTCCCTCCCAGCCCAAAGCATTCCCTGTCAGTGGGACTCCTCAGACACAGCCCAGGGAAGGCAGGACAGAAATCGGCTGCAGCAAGGGCAGGGAATTCTTAACCTGTCCCAGGAGGCTGTGCCTGAGGCAGCTGCACCTGGATCATACAGGAAAGGCACTGGCAGGATCCCCGGGCTGTGGCAGGTGTCAAAGCTCCAGGAATGCCCCTGGAAAGCTGGCAGGCAGGGAAAGAGGGATCTGAGGGAATACCCTGGGGTGACAAGGGTGACAAGGACCAGGGGGCTCCATCAGGTGACAGGACAAGACTAACAGGGATTTAGGGAGATCCTTTCCAAACCAAACCATTCGGTGAGCCTGGGACAAAAAACCATCTCACCAGTCCTGTAATACCCAGATATCAGTGGGACAGTCTGGGGAAGGCCACACTCGGCTTGGCAGTCACCACCCAGCCACACCCGGACGTGTGGCTCAGGCGGTGACTCCCAGCCTGTCCCGTGGCAGATCCACCATCCTGCAGGAGAGCAAGGCCCTGCTGCGCTGCCGGACGGGCTCGGACCAGGCGGTGGCCGAAGCCCTGTGTGCCATCGTGCTGCTGGAGGACAGCTCCCCACGCCAGGCCCTGGCCGACTTCCTGCTGGCCAGGAAACTGGCCATCCAGCAGCTGCTCAACCAGCCACACCACGGTCAGTGCCACGGGGCTGCTCCTTGGCAAGGTCGGGGGAGCCTTCCCGTCACCTCCTCCTGCCCTCGGAGCAGGGATGGGTGATTCCCATAAACCTCGTGGTGACAGGGACACTGCAAAATAGCACAAAAATTAACAGTTCTCGGGGGCTTAAGCCAAGCCCACCTGTAATGGGGAAGCAGGGGGACACGAGGCTGAGCCCTTTGCCCTCCAGCCCTTCCCTGGGAGGGACCACGGGCTCAGAATGCAGTGTCACTGACCTGTGCTGAAGGGCTGCCTCGGCTCACAGTCAGCTCTCTGCAGGTGCGGGTATCAAAGCTCAGGTGTGTTCCCTGATGGAGCTGCTCACCACCACCCTGTACCAGGCCCACGCTGTCTTCTACACCGTGCCCGAGGGGGCGGCCCCGGATCCAGCCCTGCCCTGCGGATTGCTCTTCTCCACCCTGGAGAGCACCACGGGCCAGAACCCCGCAGGTGAGCCCTGCAGCTGCCCAGCTGTGCAGGCAGGAGGGTGCCCCGGGCTGGGCTGATCCCTGACTGTGATTCCAGGGAGAGGAGGGGTGCTGGAGGAGGATTTGAAGCTGAGCAGCTGGTTCAAGTACCTGCCTGAGTCCGTGGTGGAATTCCAGCCGGCCCTGCGCACCCTGGCACACCCCATCAGCCAGGAGTACCTCAAGGAGACCCTGCAGCAGTGGATCACCATGTGAGTGGGACAGGGCAATCCCAGCCCGGCTGACTTCCTCCCCGTCCCCTCCTCCTCCTCATCCTTCACCCTCAGCTAAGCAGCCAGAGGCAGCACAGCACATCCAGCGGCCGGGCACCCTGTGCCAGGGCCTCACCCCCTCACGGAGGTGAAACTTTGCCTCCAGGTGCAGCGATGACATCAGGACAGGGGTCAGGACCCTGCTGGTGTACGTGAAGAGCATGAAGGGGCTGGCAGGGATCCGTGACGCCGTGTGGGAGCTGCTGTCCAGCGAGTCCGGCAGCCACAACTGGGAGGCCGTGTGCCGTCGCCTGCTGGACAGGCCCGTGTCCTTCTGGGAGGAGCTGCTGCAGCAGCTCTTCCTGGACAGGCTGCAGGTGGGTGCTGCGCCGTGGGGAGCCTTCTGCTGTGCCCCCAGTTGTTGTCTCACCCAGCCCGTTGTGCACTGAGGGTGTGTTTAGGTGGCACATTGAAATCGGTTTTTTCCTCCTGGTTCTGTTGCAGACTCTGACCAAAGAAGGCTTCGACTCCATCTCGAGCAGCTCCAAGCAGCTGCTGGCTTTAGCCTTGCAGGAGTTGGAAGTGAAGGCCGGCAGCTGTGCCCTGAGCAAGCAGATCCAGCTGGAACAGAACGTGGCGATGTTCCTGTGGTCGGAGAGCCCCGGGGACCTGCCCGGGGACGCGGCGTGGGTCAGCGTGGGGCAGCGCGGGCCCTTCGCCAGGAGCGGGCTGGCCATGAAGGCACAGGCGCTCACTCCGTGTGTGCAGAGCTTCTGCTCCACGCTGGACTCCAAGCTGAAGGCCAGGCTGGAGGATGTCCTGTCCTACCTCCCCGCGGACGACTCCGTCCCCAAGGAGCCCGCGGTGCCACCGCGCTCCGCCTTCGACCGCTTCGCCGACGCCGGCACCGTGCAGGGGCTGCTCCGCGACCACTGCGTCGCCTGCGTCCAGCACCTCCTGGGCTGCGTCCGGGAGCAGCTCCAGAGTGCCCAGAGCCAGCTGGACGCCCCCGGGGATGCCAAGCTCAACGCCGTGCTCTTCATGGCGAGGCTGTGCCAGGCCCTGCCCGAGCTGTGCCCGCACCTGCAGCGCTGTGTCCTGGGCCGGGCGGGCGGCGCGGAGCCGGCGCCCAAGGAACCGCGCTCTGCCAAGAAGCTGGGCAAGGGCAAAGCCCAGGAGGTGTCCCCCGAGCTGGCCAAGTGGCAGGGGGTGAAGGCAGAGCTCCTGCAGCAGAGCCTGTTGGCGTATCAGCTCTGGAGCTCAGCTGTCACCAAAGTAAGGAGCTGTTTCCCTCCTCAGAGATGCTTTCTGGGGAGGGCTTCCCTCGCTGGGGTCAGCATTGGCTGCCGAGAGCTCCCTGGGGCTGGCTCCAGGAGAATGGTCTCTGTGAGATTCCCTGTGGGAGCTGTAGGGATGCAGCAGGTCACAGGCAGGGTGGGCTGGCTGGCCTTGGTCCTGTTAGAACTGTCCTGTGATTGGGGCTTTCATTTTCATGCTCCAGGGTCTGGTTCAGTGCTTCACCCACACGCTGCTGCTCGACACAGCTGGGTCCGTCCTGGCCACAGCCACCAACTGGGATGAGATTGAAATCCAGGAGGAAACCGAGTCTGGGAGCAGCGTGACGTCCAAGATCCGGCTGCCCGTGCAGGTATGAGGAACAGCCTGTGGGAGGAGCAGAGCTCTGCGTGCCAGAAGCACTTGCTGAGCTGCTGGGGAGGTTGTTTGGTGTCACGAGCAGAGGACAAACACTCTCTGGGTGCTCTTTGAGATAACTCACCTCGTGAGGACAGAGGTCAGAGGAAGGAAATAGGTCATTGTCACTGTTTATCTCTATGAATAAGGTTGGCCCAGATCCTGTAAAACTGAGCCAGAGGAGGACTTAGGCCTGATTTAAACACAGGGGCCCCAGGAGAGAGATTTCATGGAAGCTGGATGCACTGAAGGACAGGGCTGCAGCAGTGGGACTGTGGAATCCTAAGGGAACTGAGGCGTGTGGCTTCCCAAGGGTGTGGTGGTGGCACAGGAAGGACCTCACAGGGACAG
Source organism: Daphoenositta chrysoptera (assembly GCA_013397915.1). NCBI lineage: Eukaryota > Metazoa > Chordata > Aves > Passeriformes > Daphoenositta > Daphoenositta chrysoptera. Next base: position 195,867 of record VZRO01007261.1, on the reverse strand, counting down.
AGCAGGTGGCAGTGGCGAGGAGGGGGAGGAGGGCCAGGCTGGGAGTGAGTTCTGTGTTTGCACAGTGTGGGAGGGGCTGGACACATAAATGTAGGGAACCTTATCCAGTGAATTCTATTGATCTGAGGGAAAAAGCAGCTGGATGGGAACTGGGGAGGCCCAGGAGATGAGGGAGGGAGTAACAGCCCCAGGGAGTGGGGGGCGGAGCAGGGTCTGTGCTGACAGAAGAGGCACAAGCAATTCTCTTCTCAGTGTACTCAGTGTCTGGGAAAGCCTTTTTGGGACTTTGGGAGCTGCTGTAACCCAAAATCTGGGATGTCAGTAAATCAGACCCAGTGAGATGCCCGAGCCAAGCTGTGGGGCAGAGATTTGTGGCTGCTGAGGAGGTGGGACACTGCCACCAGCCATCGGAAGGGAATGGAGCTTACAGAGCACCTGCAAGTGAACTCTGTTCTCCTCCACAGCCCTCGTGGCACGTGCAGTGCCTCCTGTTCAGCCTGTGCCAGGAGGTGAACAGGGTCGGTGGTCACACCCTGCCCAAGGTGACCCTGCAGGAGCTGCTGAGGAGCTGCCTGGCAGAGGTGCTCGCTGCCTATGAGAAGCTGGTGGAGCAGAAGCAGGAGAAGGTACCGGGGTGTGGGATGGGAGCGTGGCTGGGAGCGCAGGGACACAGGCAGCTCCTGCAACAGCAAATGCCAGTCCAGGACAGCTGGAAAGGGGACACCCTCACACTCACCCTGCCTCCCCCAAAACCGAGGCAGAAGGGGAGCAGACACCAGCTTTCACACTCTGGCTGTGCCTTGGGGTTGGTGTTCTCACACATTCCCGCTTGGGCAGCCTCCCCTGTGCCAGGGAGGAGCCCCATTCCTGCCTGTCCTGTTTGCAGAGGCCGGACAGCTTCCCCCTGACCCAGAGCAGGGCTCTGCAGTTACTCTACGACCTGAGGTACCTCAGCATCATCCTGACAGCCAAGAGCGAGGACACCAAACCCAGCAGGATCAAGCAGGACTCCGGGTATGGCGCATTCTGGGGCTCACATCCCTCAGCAGTGCTTTGGGAGGCCCTAAAACAGTGCACACACACTGAGCTCATCCTCACAACAGAGGAGGGCTGGGATTCTGTGGCCGAGGGCTGAGGCAGTGGGCTGGTCCCCTCCTTGTGCCATAGGGATATCCTCATGGGTTGCCCCTGGAGAGGGCTTCCAGCCAGGAGTTAAAGCCTTGTGTAAGCTCCAGCCTTGAGCAGCGAGGCATCTCTCCGGGGCTCCCACAGGGAGCAGGTTCCTGCTGCTGGGGTTGTGTAAGAGCTGGGAAGCCTTGGGGCAGCTGCTGTTGGGCTGAGTAATTCCTGTTCTGCTCAGTCACCCCAGACAGGAAATCCATGGCTGCTTCAGAGCTGGCATCACCAGGGTGTCAGCCCTGACAGGAGCCCTCTGCTCTGCCTGCAGGATTGAGAAGGTCGTTGACTTCCTGGAGGGACACATCGACCCCTTCGACCTGGATGTGTTCACCCCACACCTGAACAGCAACCTGAACCGCCTGGTGCAGAGAACCTCGGTAGGGAGCAGGGCTGGAGCAGGGAGCAGGGCTGCAGGACGCCTTCTGCAGGGCAGCTGGGGTGGCTTTGAACTGCTTAATGCCTCAAGATAAGCACTGGCACTTCCTTGGAAGGGGGAGAGTGTTCGGTGCCAGCTGCAGATAAGAGGAGCTGGCTGGGCCGGCTGCACGGCCCTGTGTGTGGGGCTGGCTGAACTTTATCTGACAGGATTCACTGGAGCCTGTGCAACACTAATTGAGTTAAGTAGTGCTGAAAACACGTCTGGGACTCAGCTGTGGGAATAATTACACACAAGAGTTAAGAGGGGGAAGGGAGACACTTCACGTTCAAACTCAGTGCTGATGGTGTGCCCGTGGACTCACCACGTACTGCGGGGTCAGCTCTGCAGGAACCCCAAATCCAAACAGCTCCTGGTGCCTTCCAGCTGCTCTTCCCCAAATCCAAGCAGCTCCTTTGTGCCTTCCAGGTTCTCTTTGGCCTGCTGACTGGGACAGAGCACCAGTACACGAGCAGGGGCGGCGCACTGAGCTCACAGGAGCTCCACAACATCCTGCCCTTAGCATCCAGCCAGATCAGGTGAGGCACCTGGCTCTTCCAGCCATTCTCCTGCCTCTGGGAAGCTGCTCTGGAATCGCTGCTTCCCACATTTCTTTCTTCCATCTCCTAAGGTTTGGACTTCTGCCACTGAGCATGTCGAGCTCCCGGAAGAGCAAGTCCACTGCCAGGAGCACAGAAAGAGTCCAGGTTGGTGCAAATGAGCTGTAAGAATAGGAATATTTTCCCAATATTCATTGTCCCCCCAATACTCGAGCTTGTGGGGAAAGAAGAAAGTAGCCAAACATTATTTCACCTGATTTTTATTTTCAGTAAAATGAATCATTACGGCAGCACAGCGGGAGATGGGTTGGATTTCTCCAGGATCCTCCAAAACCACCCCTTTGCCCCTGTGGTTTTGGGGCCACTGCTCTGTGACAGAGCAGGCAATGCCCGCCCTGCAGAGGCAGTGAGGATTACATGGATGAGGGCAATGCATCAAAGACAACTCATTAAATAGGGCTGCAAGAAAGGCTGAAGGACAGTAGCTAATGATTTAACTCCTTTCCAGTGGGATGCTGCCCTGTAACCCCCGAGGAGGCCTGGCCAGGTACCCCAGCTGTGTGAGGAGTGTCCTGCTGCTCTCCCGGTGCTGAGCTGTAGCAGGAATCTTTCTGTTGCTCCATCTCCCCCAGTTTAAAACGTCTGCTTAGATGGAGCTCTGTGTACTGGGTGAGAGCCAAGGAATACCTCACTGTCGTGGGAAGCAGCAATTCATGTTTCCTTTAGTTATTACCAGCCCAATCCATCTGTGGTGGTCTTGGCAAGCGGGACAAGTTGTTGAGTCTTGACAAGAGCCAAGACAAAGAGTTAAAGGCCTGGTTTTACCAGTGCCATTTGAGATGATGTTCAATTTGCAACTCTCCTTCTCCATCACTCAGAGCCATTAAGGACCAGACCCAGCAGAAAGGCTCTAAAAGCCCAGAACTTCCCAGTAAAGGTATTCCTTACCTCTCACAGCTCAGCTGGAGTAGAGCATAGAAGTGTGCAGTGATGTCTGGCTTGTTCTGTCACTCCCCTCAGCTGCTGTGCTGTGCTCAGCACATCTGTGTCCTGTGCTAGCCACACTTCCCAGGATCCCTGACAGATGCTTCCTCCTTCTTCAATGCTAAAACTCTTCTGGAGAGGTTAAAATCTGCAGCTCTCCAAGAACAGCTCCTGCAAGGGCACCAGCTGTGCTACCACGCTGTGCTCCCTTGCTCCGAGAGCAGCAGCCCCTGCCCTGCTGCTCAGCGGGTTCTGATGAGTGTTCAGGGCTTTCACGAGCATTGAGTGACATCTGCCACGTGCCTGTTGCTGCCAGCAGCGGGTGCTGTGCTGTGGCCCCGTGCGTGTCTGTCACCAACCCCGGCAGCGACACCGCTCCGGGCGTGGCTCCAGCTGCCGAGGAGAGCGCTTGTGCCGTGGCTGCACCTCGCAGCTCCTGGTGATGAGGGTGTGCAGGGAGCCCCGGGCGTGCTGTGATAGTCAGAGTCACTTTTGTCTTTCCAAAGGGACAGGCTGCAGCTCCCGTGCTGCCCAGAGAGGACGCGGCGGCGCGCCCGGGCTCCCTGTTCCGGCAGCTCATCACCGAGGACGAGGACACGGTGGCACCGTCCCTCTTCAAGCTGGGCTGGCTCTCGGGCATGACCAAGTGAGGCAGCAACCAATAAAACTGCTCTGGGTGTTTGTCTCCACTGAGATCTCTCTGTCCCCTTGGCAGGACGGTGACGGGATCAGTCAGTACTTCCCATCCTCAGCCAGAGCAGGGCGTGTCACGGGAACCAGGCACAGCTTGGATTGTCCTTGTCCCCTGGCTGCTGGAACAGAGGTGGAGCTGCTCTTTCACCTCCTATCCTCACATTGTTAAAGTCAAATTAAAGAAAAAAAAAGCCAAAACAACCTACACACTAACAGAAAACAAAACATTTCACAGCTGGAAAGGGGTGCTGGAGCCAAGTGAGACTCCTGTGTCCTTCAGGCACCACCACCCTGCCCTGAGTGGCCCCTGCAGCACCTGCCCGACCTGTCCTGGGCCTAATGTCACATTTTCCTTCCAGTCCTGCAGCACTGAAGCTCATGAGAGAAGACTCATCACCCTGAGCTGGGTGGGAGCCCACAACTCACTAAGGGCCTGCACTAACTGCTCCTATTCTCACTAACTCTAAATGCTCAAAAAATTATGTTGCCAAATAATTTTTTAACTAGTTTATTGAAATTAAAAAAAGACTTATAAAACTGAAGAGGAACGCTTAAGAGAACTTTACAGAAAGCAACAACTTGCTAACAAACAGATTAGGCAGTCGATTGGAATTGGACAGTTTGCAATCCTATAACACACATGTGGACTCCTCAGTCTCCTCTTGCCACGTACTTTAGAACCACCCCAAAAAGAATCCTATAAAAATTGCTTCAAAGCCCCTTTTGCATTGCAATAGTGCAGCAAACCACAAGTAAACAATCTCCTGTTAACCTGTTATTTCAAATATAGACTGAAAAGGCAACAGGCAATTTTGTGCAATTCCATTTTAACAAACTTTGAAGTTGAAATATCAAATCTACACAGTGCTGTCCCTTCACAGAAGGCAGGGAGCTGCTGGGTCATCATGTAGGGAGGCGTCCCCGACTCTGTAGGCTGTGGAAGTGGGCTTCCTTCAGGATCTGGTTGATGTGGAAGTAAGGACCTTGGCTTAGTGCAGACTGCTCGTGGAAGGGCTGGGAGGAGACAGGGCTGGATCCTGCAATCCTGGGGTTGAGGCTGGACTCTGCTCTGTCGGGGCTGTTGATGCTGCTGCTGCTACAGCTGCTGCTGCTGCTGCTCCCGCTGTCACTGCTGGAGGACTGGGACACACAGAGGGTGAACAGCAACATCAGACACTTCTTCCTCACCCCACGGAAGCAAACCTTTAGGATAAACCCCTCCCTTCCACATTTCCAGCCTGATGGACTGAATAAATCCACCTTGGCACGGAGAAGCTGTTGTTGCCCGCACCAGTGACACAGAGCTGAAGGGACGAGCCTTCACCCAGGGTTCAGTGACCTCCGGGATGTTGGATTTCAACCCTTCCCAGTTAAACCCCTCAGCTCTGCCCCCAACCCCACGGTAGCACTAGTGAAGTTTGCTGGAGTCATCCGAGAATTGGAAAATAAAGAACATTCCCAGGGAACTGCACAGGCTCAGTGTGTACAGGTTCAATGTCAGTGCAGGCAGGCAGGGCAGGTTTGGCACTTCTGCTCTAGCAGAGGTTTGAGGGAAGCACCATGCAAAGCATTTTCCTATGAGGCAACCCTAAAGTGAGATCTGAAGCACCCAAAGCAAGAGGCTGTTGGACTCCAATGCACATAATACTCATTTTAAGTCTCTGAACACCCTGATGTCAAGTACTCCTCTCCCAGTTAAGTACTCCATGGCAGTGTTAGCTGGAAGTGTTCCAAAGCAATTCCATTCCAATTTACTTGACGTGACAGTGAAAGAGCAACAGGCACCAAAGAATTCCTCATGCAGCAAAAAGAACTCAGCATTTGACTGGAAGAGAGGCCAGGGCTCATTTGCCAGCATTTAGGATAACCATGTTTCATGGGAATGGCTGGAAGAGCATTTGCCATCATCATAAGGGATTCAAAGGCATAAAACTGCTTGGCTCACACCATTTTAAGGGCTGCTAAGGAAAAGTTCCATTAGTCCCAGCTGGAATATTTTAGTTCTGTGTGATCTGCTGGTCAGGACCTGCAAATATTTGGGTGAGTCAATCAGCAAGTGGCTACTCTGCCGTCCCACAAATGATTCGTAAAAGCAGACAGAGTAAGTGACAGCAGCTAAAAAAATCTACATTTTTGTAAGGATTAAGCCACGGAAGTCAAAGCTTTGTGGCCACAGCAGAGGAGGACAAATTTCAAGAAATCCTCAGAGATTTACCAGTCAGCACCACTTCCAGAAGGGCCTCGCCTGGAATAAACCAGGAATGGTGCAAACTGCACCCAGCAGTGTGCCCAGGGAGGCACTGAGGATGTTTGGGGTGGAACACAACCCTTCCCCCGGCCCTGATCCACCATCGATCCTGACCATCCAACCCTAACAAATTCCTTTGTTTTGCTAAGCACCAAAAATGCTTCAGCTCTGAGGGAGCACAGCAAGCCAAGCCAAAGGCCCCAGGCTGCGAGGAGAGAGAAACACACAGGGGGGTCATTCCCGACGGAACCACGGGAGCAAGCAGCTCCTCTTCCTCAATCTAGAGAGGGAGAGAGCCCCGGAAGGACAGGGAGGAGCTGCGGGTGGTGCTGGGCAGCCCAGCTGCTGTTGCAGAGCAGCACAAAGAGTCACACGCGATGCTGGAGGGGTCACAGCAGCCGTGGAGAGAAACCCACCGCACAGGACACTTTGTTTCCTTTTAGTCTGCGCTCCTTAGTGAGCTTCGTTACAGCCACCTTCTGCAAATCAAGGTAAAAATCCACATGAGAACCTGGTCTCGCTTGCTGCTCGCGTTTCACATCTCAACAAACATTTTCCAGCTGTTAGCAGGGATTATTTTGTGCATCTCGGAGGTTTGTAAAGCGGGCAGTGTGTCCTGGGACGTGCTTCTGACACCTCAGGCTGGTGACAGATGTGGTTTGTCAGACCCTCTTTATTTCCAGTTCTCTAGGCAAAGATTCACTAGCACTGGCACCCCTTTATCATTGCCCAAATCACACGGAACACCTACCATGTCCCCGGGCTGTGGTGCACATTCTGTAACGCATTTGGACTACAATTAGACAAGAAAAGAATCCTTAAAGTCATCAAGTCAGCAAGACAGGCATCAACAAAGCTTTACAGGGGCAAAGCAAAGCAGCCCAGTGACATTAACGAATACTTTAATTATCAAAAGGGCATCTTCAAGGTTTACTGGGCTCATTAACCCTTCACGTCACACTTTAAGTTTTAAAGCAAACAAATGTCCTGTTAAATGTGCGGATCTGTGACAATCCCTCTGACAGGAACTGGAGAAAGCCACTCGGCCCCTGCTGCTCTCAGCATCTTCTGAAATGAGTTTAACAGAGCCACGAGCCAGTTTTAGTTAGGACTCAAGACCAAGAGAGAGGGGGACAAGAACTTGGATTTGCTCTCTGCCAAGAACCCGGCGGTGTTTCAATCCTGGCATCAGCCGGAACAAAGAGGAACAAGGAGAAACTCGGGTTTGCAGAAGTTATTCAGGAAGGAAAGGGTCAGCCAGAACACTCAGACTCGCTTCCTTCCCTGGGAAAATGAGAGCAAAGGGTTTGCACTGGTGATTCCCCAGCCTGCAGAGCACAACTGGGAACCTCAGCATTCCTGTGAGTGGGATTCCTCTTAGAGGATCCACTACAACTTCTCCTGGCTTGATTTGGGGACAAGCAATGGATTTCTAACCAAATCAGGGCAAACAACAGACCTGAGCTCCTGGAAAAGGGAGGACAGGCTGAACAGGAAGCGAAATTCCCTGGCAAAGGCTCTGCCTCGCTAATGTTTAACGCTGGCTGCAGCTCCAGCCCCGTGCCTGTGCCTGTCCATGGACTGAACCCCCGAGCAGAGGTGTCTGTCACCCTCAGGGTGGCTGTACCCTGGGAGTGGCTTCTCCAGGAGCAGCAGGAATGGCACATCCGTACAGCAACTGGCCAAAAAGCAGCACTGATGGAGACTGAAGAGAATCTGTTTCCATCTTGTGAACGCTGGAAGTCAGGGGTGCTGCCTGTCCTGGGTGAAAGGACAATCCAGGGGGAGAGAACACCAAATCCTCTGGAATCGATCTGCTTCGGGTGAGCAGTGGGATTCAAAGTGAGGGACGGAGGGTCACAGAACAGCCCACTCTGAACTGCCACTAAGGAAGAACCTCCCTCCACCTCATTCTCCAGAGCAAAATGCGTAAGACAAAAAAAATGGGAAGAGATCCTGCCAAAAGCCAAGTCCTGTTTAGAATGCAGCTGCCTGATTGCCATCCTGAGGTTGTGTTCTCAAAGAAGCCTCACTCTGCAAGAGGGAATGGTCAACCTGAACCAAAACAGGCCACAGGAATCAGGACTTTGGGTAATGTTCCACAAAAAGCAGGTGTACGACACCCTGCGATGAAAAGCGACCCTCACGTGCTCTTGGAAGTCACAAATTGCTCCCACTCCCCCTTTCCCAGGCAATATCCCAAAACCAGTGGGGATTTTTAACCAGCAAGAGGTGTCTTTGCACACAGCAAAGTATCAGGAAACTAAATACAAGTGTTACAAACTGGCTGAGACTTTCCAAGCGACACCAATCGGAAGCACTCGTGCACAATGAGCACAAGGATTTCTCCCTTTGGCACAGGAAGTCCTTAACCAAATGTTGGAAAAATACAGATTTAATCTCGTGGCTTGAATTTCTGGGCATGCTCAGTTCAGGGATCCGACAAGAAAACAAGCCAGGGGAAAAAAACAAAAAAGGAAAAAGCTCTATTCATCAGGAGAAAACATTGGGAATTCTGTTCCCCGGAGAACGGGGCCGGTGGTGTTTGGGAAGCTGTGTCCACATTCCTCAGCAGTGAGAGCTGCTCCCTGCCTCACACCAGGGCTGAATGTGTTAAAACCAGGCTTTGACCAGGCAAGTGCATGCAAGCAGCAGAGTCTCTGTTAGGCTGAGCAGTGACCCGGCCCTGGGCCAGCCGTGCCCGCGCTGTTCGCTCCAGCACGCAGGAACCAGGCCGGGGCTGAGGTCACCCCTCCCGTGTGGCCACACACCCCCTGCCAGCCCTGCTTCCAGTGGCTCTGCCCAAACACCAGGCGTTTACACGACAAGCAAAGGTGCTTCTGCCACTCACCATCAGGGGTTTTCCTGATATCCTTAATTTCATTACTCCTACTTCAATCCCTTGTTCCACACTAAATCCGTCCTCCTCCCGCCACAAAGCTGCTTTAGCCTTTAACTACTCTACACACACGGAGGGGTTTGACCTGTTGGACAAGTGATTCAGAGTCAGATGGCAACAAACCAGGGCTGCTTCTCCCCAGCACACCCCAAAATGCAAAGTCTCCCTCCTGAAAAAACAGCAACACAGCAGCACAGGGCAGTTTTAATCCCAAAGAATTCCTTCATGATGGACAGCAGCTCTTAAAGCATTTTCCAGCAGTGTCCTATCACATAATCTACTTGTACAGGGCAAAAGAGTCTCCCTCACAACAGGAATGTATAAATATACATTTGAAACCATTTCCAGATTATAAAAGGGCTGAAAGTTACACAGCAACTGAATATTTTCTGCAAAGTACAATTAACCATTGAATAATTGAATTAATTCTGTAATAATTCAGACTGTAATTGCTCATTACAGTCCACCTTCAAAGTGAGAAGGCTCTAAAAAACCAAGGATATTTCCAAAACCTTCAAAGAAATTGATTTTCATTAACTTCCAGGGACGCAGACCAGGAGGGAGCCTCTGCTCTGCACCCTCTTTCCCATGAACGTTTTGCAACACAAGGACGTTGCTCACAGTGAATTTTCAGGTGATTCACACAGGTGACATCTCAGGAAATCTGGCAGCAGTTGGGAAATCAGCAGATTATTTTAAGGAAAGAAATCTCAAACTGCAGCAAGAGAACAGCTGTTTGGTGAGGGGTAAGAAAACAAGAGATTTTATCCCATATCCAGAAAAAAAATCATGGAAAATATGAGAAAAACCCAAATAGTTTGAGTTTGAGTGTTTTCGTTCTGAATGAGCAAGTCTTGTTTAAGCTGAGCAGCTCTATCAGAGCATTTTTTCCCACATCAGATAAGGCCTGCCTGGAATGTGTTTTGTCTTTCTCCCACAAATTATCACCTCGCTGTAAGCACAGGCAAAGTTGATGGTCAGGCAAAGCGAGCACGGGGACACATCACCCTCACCATCTCCTCAGCTCTGGTCACAGCTCATCCCACACAGCAAAACCAGACACGGCAGGAAATTATTTCCCTGGGTGTTGCAAAGCAGGATTTGAAATCTCTTCCCAGAAATATTCAGGCCAGGGATAACCAGGCTCGGTGGAAATGCTGATTTCCAAACTGCCCTTTACAGATTTCAGTCTCTGATGTCACCAAGTCAAACCTCACGACCTCAAACACAAAGCTAAGAAATAAAAATGAAAAAAATGCACAGGACTTTCCAACTGCTGTTGAAATTCAGCACGGAAGGAAAGTGGATTTGCCCGGGAAGGCTCTCACCTCAGTGTCCCACGAGTCCTGGAGGACAGTGTTCCTCGTGCTACGTTTTGTCTGGGGAACGTGACCATCATCTTCATTGCCATTCCTTCTCCTCTTCCTGCAGGAAATTCAGGGAGAAAAGAAATGATCAGCTCACTGATCTGCCTTCTGGTTTGTTCTCTGAAGGCACCCAAAAAAAGCAGGAACACTTGATAAATTAATGCAGGATGCATCCAGACCCCTGAGATGCTGTGAACTCTCATATTCCCCTTTTAGCTGCTGCCTAAGGACACAGAGAAAAGGATCCTGTTTCTCTCAAGATGTTTCCTATCAGCTTAAGGGACGTGGCCTCACATTAAAACCATCCTTCTAAATAAACTCGTTTAACAATTGTCAGCCTTGCACATCTAAAAATAATCCCTGGGCTCGGAGTGACACCTGACAGGCTGGGGACAACACCAGGACAAGTGGCAGTGACCACATTTTCAATGAACACCCGATTATTCACCTGCTCACACCATCCCACAAGGACTTTCTTTAGTCTCTCCACTCTGACACTGTTTAAAGTCGAGTCACATTTCAAAACAATCCCACGTGGAAATAAGGTTTTGTCAGGAAACCCCTCGTGGAAAACAAACTGTTCCCTGTTTCTGATGTATTTGCCACCCTCTCATGACATCCTGGACTGTCTGGCCTGGTAGGTACAAGTTTTAACCTAATTTTTATCCAAATCTTTGCAGGCATCAAGGCAAAGCAGAGTTTGGAGGGAGATAAAGGGATGGGGGCGGTGCTAATATTCCCAGATTAGAGGAGATAAAGGGAAGACCTCAGAGACCAGGTTGGACAGGACTTGGAGCCACGTGGGATAGTGGGAAGTGTCCCTACCCATGGCAGGGGGTGGGACTGGATGAGATTTAAGGTCACTTCCAACCCAAACCATTCTGGAATTCTGTGACATCAGCACAGCAGCTGATCCCCAGCAGCATCCCAGAATTCCTGTCCACAGAATTTCCACACAAACATCAAACGATTCTCCCCACCGTACAAACATGACAAGCCAGCCAGGATCTCAGCAGCCTCCAAAACACAGGATGGAGCTGTTTTGGTGCCTAAAATTAATCCGTGCTCGAATGAGTCAAAACAGACCGAGGGAGGTGTTTATAACTGGAGCCTTTCTCACAGCCAGGCTGTGCAGCAGCCTCAGCTGCCAGGATTGGCCCACGCCTACGGCCAGAGCTGCCTCCCCGGCACCAGAGCTGCCCCATCCCCGGCACCGAGCGCCGTCCATCGGCCCCCCCGGCCCGGAGCGCTCTCTGGGGAAGGGACATTCCCCCTCACCCCCCTCACCCCGCGTCTGCCTCTGGACCCTTCCTCTCCTCAACACCGCAGTGACCCCAGCGCCTGCAGCCCGGCTCGGACGGCGCTTGGAGCACCCCGGGCTATGGAGGGTGTCCCTGCCCGCGGCAGGGCTGGAGCGGGAAGGGCTTCCAGGCCCCTTCCACCCCGCTCCCCGGCTCCGTGATCCCCCACGGCCGCGCAGCTCCGGCCCAGCTCCCACCCGCTCCACGATCCCTCCGGTTCGCCCCCACCAGCGAATCCTCTGCATCCCCTCCGTCCCTTCGGCCTCCCGCACGCACCCCTCCGACACCTTTAACCCCGCAGCCCCATTTAACCCCTCC
>VZRO01007261.1:168497-182928 GCA_013397915.1 Daphoenositta chrysoptera | reverse complement strand
GCCCCAAAACTGCTCCGAAACCCAAGCGCAAGGAGACTCGGAGCCAGGGAGCCGTGGGGAGCGGGACGGGGAGCTCCAAGGGAGGAAAAGGCCGTGTACAGGCAACAAAGGTTCTTCAAGAGCCCCCTGAGAGCAGAAATAGCCCCGGTGACCTCGTCCAGCAGGAGGGAAGAGACAGACCCGCGGCAGGAGAGCAGCAGGTGCACCTGGAAGCTGGGGTGGGATACGAAGCCTCCGTGTCTGCTTTGCACCCCAAGAACCTCCATCTGTCACTGACGGAGGCGTTCGGAGCTCACGGCCGGGGGACATCCAAAAATGAGCTCAGCAGCCCGCAGGGGCCGCGGGACAGCGGGGGGCAGAGGGAGGGAGGGTCCGAGCCCATCCTGAACCTGGGCACAGACCCGGGGCTGGCTCTGCTCCGCGCCCCCAAAACCCAGCCCACCTGTTCATGCCAGGCCGCTGGCAGGAGCACCAGGGCCGGCGCCAGGGGCCTGGAGTGGATTCCAGACTTGTATGCCGACTATGAAGGGCTGAGGATTTTGCCAGGGAAGCGCTTCCAAGAGGATTTGAGGATCACGGTGGAGACACCCAAGGGTGGTTTCTCTCAGGGGCAACAAGGTAACGAAAGTCTCCCTGCCGGGATTTGCTGGAGTGGGAGAGGAGGGGTGGGGAGTGCTGAGCTGCTGGGCTCGCCCGGGAAAGGATCCAGGACAATCCGAGGAGGTTTGACTGTGCCTCCTGCAGCCTGCAAAGCCGATGGTTGATGTTTTTATGGAGGCTGGAGTCAGGCTCTTGCGTGTTTGGGCTGGTGGAGCCCAGACTTTGTGGGAGAGGTGATTCCCTCTCCTTTTCCAAGCCCGAATTCCACGTCACATCCCAGCTCCCTGCTCCCCACCCTGCGCAGGGAGCAGGGACAGCTCGCTGTGACCACTGTGACGTGTCACCCCGCAGGTCCCCTCTCGGAGAGGCCACTGATGGAGGTGAGGCTGGGGGAGCTGCACACCTGGGTCAGCACCTGCAACTTCTCTCCCCAGGGGCTGCTGGGGGCCATGCAGAAAGGTGAGAATTCCTGCCTTTTGGAGCATATTCATTCCAATTCCCGGATTTACTTGACTGGTGCAAGTGGCCAGCCTGGATCTTTACAAAGCACGAATCATGCAGTGATGGGATGGTTTGGGTTGGGAAGGGACCATAAAGATGATCCAGTGCCACCCCCTGCCATGGGCAGGGACACCTCCCACTGTCCCAGGCTGCTCCAAGCCCTGTCCAGCCTGGCCTGGGACACTGCCAGGGATCCAGGGGCAGCCACAGCTGCTCTGGGCACCCTGTGCCAGGGCCTGCCCACCCTCACAGACAGCAATTCCTTCCCAACATCCCCTCTACCACTGCCCTCTGGAACTGGGAATAAACAAACATCCCCAACAGTTTAGCTTTGCAAAGTTGCATGGAAACAGCTAAATCCCAAGACCAGCCCATGATTTCTCCCTTTCCTTTCTCTCCCAACAGCCTGGAGCAGTTATTGTGCCAAATACATCCACGTGAGGCGGGGGGGACCCGCTGGGATCTCCATGCTCCTGGCTGGGTACTGCCTGCTCAGCTATGGCTGGAACTATCAGCACCTCAGTAAGACTTCCTCGGGGTCTCCCCTTTCAGGAATTCTTCTTTTTGCAGCACTTGGAAAGTCTGTTTAACATTCCTGTTAATTAAAGCTCTGGAATAATTTGAATAGTCCCCAATTAAGACTAATACCAGAGCTGAGAGAGCAGGATTCTCTAGGTGGGCAGAGGAATTTGGGTAATAAAAGTGCTGATAGCAGTTGCTGACTCACAACTCCTCCCTGGAGAGCTCCAGGATTGTCAGGAGCTCTTTGAAAATCCTGCACAAAGCAGAGGGAGGAGATGTTCCAACAGGAGCTCCTGTTCCCTGGATTCCCTGACAAATGACAAGGGATTTGCTGGTGTTTGGGTGGTTTCCCCTTGCAGCACATAAACAGAGAAGCTGCAGTCGGGCTCCTCATCCCAGCTGGAGCCCCCAGACAGATCCCTGTGCTGACACTGGAATGGTTTTCCCTCTGTTTTTCCAGAGCAGTACCGCTGGCGAAAATACCACTGAAGGAGCTGGAGCAGCACCCCAGGAACAGCCACAGCTCCCTGGGAGGCAGCAGGAGCACCCAGAACCGGTACCCCAGCAGGAATTCCCAGCAGCAGAGGCCTGGCTGGGGCTGGAGCTGAGGAGGGGCCGCTTTGCAGGTGCCCTCGTGTAGCAGAGAGGTGACAGGGACAGCCTGAGGTCACCCCTCCGTGGGTCAGGCAGCTTTTAGTAGTGAGATAAGAAAGCATTAGAGTCACCCTGAGAGATCTGCGTGGGCAGCAGAGCTCCTGGAGGCTGCAGAGTCCCAAATCCCTTGTTTGGGACACGGGACAACACCTTGTCCTGAGCTGGCATTAGAGATTCACTGACAGTTCCGCTGTAGCTGAGTGTTGGCACTGAGGGTTGTGGCTGGGTGGGCTTCAACCCCAACACCCATTCCCTTTATATTCGGAGCTGTCCCTGGCCCAGCCCAGTTTGAACTCACCCCTTGTTCTGGTGGGACTGGCCAGGACCTGTGTGAAGGCACTGGAGCAGCAGCTCAGACCACAGCGCCCTAATTCTGGGGAAGAAAAATCCATGGGATGAGCTGTTGTGCCCAAAGGGCAAACCCGTGTCTGCAGCAGACAAACCAGGACAGTCAGGAGTGCTAGTTGGAGCCTGCCATTCCCAGACATGTCTGGGAAAGGGTTGGTCATGTTGCAGGCATGAAGGGCAAAAAGAAAAGCCAAGAATTAAAAGTCTGAGCTCTTTATTCTGCAGAGTGCAGCAGTGCCATGACAGAGGTGTTGCACCAAAAACTCTCTCACCAGCAACAAAACCCCGTGTGGATTTTCCTTTCCTGCTTGGGTTGTGATCTCAAACGTGGTGCTTTGTGCCCCCTTCCCAAGGATGAGCCCATCCTCACCCCTGTGCCCAGGATCCTGGCACCAGCCAGTCCTGCACCCCTTCACCCCCGGGCGTGCTGCTGCTGTGCCCGCCTGCCCACAGCCAGCGCCAGCTGGGGAAGTCCCCGTTTCCTCTGCGTGAGGTGATTTCCCTGCTGCCCGTGCAGACCGAGCTGGGGCTGGGCCAGCCCCGCTGGCTGTTCTAGTGCAGCAGCTGCCCCGGTGCCGTGGCCGTGGTGCTCGGTGGTGTCCTCCTGCCCCGGTCCACGTGGGAGCACTGCAGTCACTTTCCCAGCAGCATTTCCAGCGGAGTCCTCCTGCCCTCACTGGCACGGGGACTGGACGATCCTCTCTGGGGGCACAGGGAATGGGTTTGTGCTGGGTCAGCCACTGCCATGTTCCCATATGTTCGTTTTGGCCCCATTTCCAGTGGAGTGGGATCATGGAAACAGCACCCCCAGATCTCCAACCACACCAAACCTCTGCCCCAGAGGGATTTGTTGCTCCCAGGGTTCTCCCACTGGTTATTGTCACTCAAACCCTGCAGTCAGGTTATCTCAATCCCAGAACATCCCTCCTTCCCACCCCAGCTCAGGGGACAGGGCCAAATAACACAGAGAAAAGACATTTCCTGTCAAGTAGGCTGTTTTGGGAGCACTGTGGGAATCCCCACAACACCTGCTGCCCCTCACTCTCCCTCCAAGGTGAGACCTCTGCTCCCAGCCCTCCCATTCCCAAAAATCCCTCACCTTGGAGTAGGTGCCTCCTTCCAGCAGCCTCTGTGGGCTCGGGGGGCAGCCACTGGTGTCCCACAGATGAGCTGCCAGGTGCTGGGTGACGCGTGGAGGTGGCTCCTGGGGTGGCACGTCCTCACCTCCCCTCTCCTCTGCGGCAGCCAGATCCCGCTGGACCAGGCCCCATGGACATCCTGCTTCCTGGGAGAAAGGGGGCAGGAGGGGCAGTTGGCAGCTGCTGCCCCACAGGAGCTGGGGGACAGCTGGGGCATCGCCCCACGGGCACAGGGAAAGCAGCTTCACCTTGGATGGGTCCGTGGTGCTCGCCATCAGCCCGGCCTTGAGGCTGGAGGGGACACAGAGGACGGGCAGTTACTCCCTGCGGTGCCCCCAGATCCTCCTGAGGCTCCCGCAGCCCCTCGGGGACGTCCTGGAGCTGGTACAGCCACCTCCAGGGGTGCCAGGGCTGTCCCCTGCCCACCCACCGCTGACCCTGCGGTCACCAGCACCGCTTGGGTGTGGGGGTTGGTTAATTCAGACCCTTCGGGTCCTTGTCGTGACCCTGCAAGGGCCACAGCCGCCTCAGAGAGGGGATTCTCCCCCCAGCCACCGCCCAAGCCCCCCAGCCTGCCCGGTACGTACTGCACGAATTTGCACTTGGGTCCCTCCGGGCAGAAGCCCACCAGGTAGTTGGCACACATCACCCTCCTCGTGTGCTTGTACTTGCACAGGGGACCTGCCAGGCAGAGGGGACACTCACAGGGACACGGCCTCGCTCCGGGACTGTGGGAGCTCTGCTTTCCCCGCAGCCCCGAGCCCAAACCCCCACCGCGCTCCCGGGGTGCATCCCCCTGGGCACCCCTGCCCACCCAACCCTGGCCCAGCTCACCGTGCCTGCAGAAGCCACGGTCGTACCAGGGACAGCCCACGGCGCTGGCGGTGGCATCGACGTGCAGGAAGGGACAGTCCTTGTTGCCGCACTCCCCTGCGGGAGAGGGGGTGGGACATTTGGGACAGTGCTCACTCGAGCCAAACGCGGCGGGAATCGCTCAAGGATGGGCTGGATGAAAGGACTTGGGGTGCCCTGGGAACAGCCAGGTGACCCTGGCTGCGTGACAGTGGCACTTCTTCCCGCAGTCAGGAGGTGGCATCAGCCACTTGCTCGGGGCCAGGCCCGAGGCACGCGGAGGGGTGGAAGAGGCTCGGTGGGATGCCCAGCCCCGCACCTACCGAACTTGGAGTAGAAATAGCACTCGGGCATCCTGCTGGCGTCGTAGTCGTGCAGGAAGTCGCAGCCGTCGCCCCTCTTGCAGAGCCCTCGCAGCCAATGCTTGCACACCGCGGGCTTGGCCCCGCCGTGCCGGGGGTGGCCCTGCACACCTGGGACAGCCCTGTCACAGCCGGCCTGTCCCCACTGCCCCCCAGCCCTGCCTGCACCCGCAGCCCCGGGGGGCAGAGCGCTGCCACCCCCAATGCTGGGACCGCGGGGACATTTGGGACACTGGCAGCCCCCCGACGGCTTTGCCAGCTGTACCCCGAGGGGGCAATGCCAGGACAAAAACCACCCAGGTGTTGTGGGAGGGCAGCAGGAGAACCCCAAGAGCTCCCGCAGCCCTGTCACCTTTCAAAAATGCCACAGTCCTGTCCCCAACTTACTGTCCCCTCCCGGGAAGGGCAGGGGCTGAGCTCCTCGCTGCTGCTCCACGTCAGCCTCCGAGTCAAACCTGATCTTCTCCACACCAGCCACCAGCTCCTGCATCATCCCTGCTCCGGGAAGAGCCCGCTACAGCCCGGCACAGGCAGGAAAAGAGGCAGGGAAGCAGCTCCCAGGGCTGGCAGGGGCGCTCCCCAAGGAAAACACAGCTCTCCCAAGGGAGCACCACGCTCTGGAGGTCCCTGCAGCCACCCTGGGCCCCACCAACACCCAAAACCCTCCTCCTCCTCGTCCCCAGGCAGAGCTAAACCAGCCCAGCAGCCCCTGAGTGCTGCATTTAGAGAGGGAAGTTGCCCACATCTGATCCCAATTTGCAGCCCTGATTGCCTGGTGCCGCAGCTGAGGAGCTCAGCCCCCTCAGCCTCCCCACTCCCACATCTGCTTCTCCTCCCGAAAAAGCGGCTGGGGCTGGCTGGGAGCTGGGTTAACCCCTCACTTCGAGGCTTTAAACGGAGCCAAATATGGTTGGAGTGCTGGGATTGAGCCTTCCAACAGCACGGGATGGATGCTGGCTGTGTTTTGGTGTGCTCTGGGCACTGTGAGCATCGCTCCGTGCGGAGCAGCACCAGCCCCAGGGCTGCTCTCCAGCACCTGGCAGGACAGACCCACATCCCTGGGTTCCTGGAAGGGGTCACACCTTGCATCCTGATAAATCACAGGAGCGTGGAATGGTTTGTGCTGGAAGGGTTAAAGCCCATCAGGCAGGGACACTTCCACTGGGCTGCCCAGAAGCCCCTTCCATCCCCAGTTTTGGGCTGTCCCGGATGCCAGGCTCCAGTGGCACATTCCGGGCATGACCAGGGTTCCAGGGACTTCCCGGAGCCCACCCGGAGCAGCCCCAGAGCCCCTGGATTCATCCCAGCGCTCCATCCCTGCGCCGTCGCGCGGCTCCCGCGGCCACGCTCAGCGCCCGTGGGCTGACACGGCCGATGGAGCCCTGCTCCCATTCTGTCACTTGGCATCAAACCACTGGACCAGCGCTGCCAGAGCGCTGCCCGCGGGTGCTGCAGGGTGCCGGGCACCCACCGCCCACCCGGCAGCCGTGCGGGACACCCCAGGTGCCACCCCGGGGATGGGACGCGATGTCACCGTGCCCACCGAGGGGTTTGGGGAGGCTGGGGGTGCAGCCTCGCTGCCTGCAGCTAGCACGGGCCGGACGCTGGCGGTGCTGGTGTCACTGCCCGCTACCCCGGACCCGTGGGACTGTCCCTGTCCCCTCCCGGTGCTGCAGGGCCACCCCCTGTCCCGTGCAGCGTGTCCCGGCTGTGCTCAGCGGCCCCGCACACACTTTCTGCCCCATCAGCTCGCGGCACCGCGGCGCTGCCGAGCCCGAGCCTGGAGCCGACAGGCGTCACAAAGATCAGGACGGCCAAGTGACAGTGGCAGGCGGCCCGTGAAGGGTCACCCCAGGGCTTCTCCCTGCCCCACAGCCCCGGGGAGCGAGGGGAGCAAACCCCAGGGGCCGAGCCTTGCTGCTTTGTGCCACAGCATCCCTAAGGGACAAGAGGAGCCAGGTGTCCCCCAGCAGCCTGGTGACCTCGCAGGTGACAGCGACCAGGATCACTGGCTCAGGGGGTGGGACATGGGACCCTGGCAGAGGGCAGGGGGCACAGTGACCGGGGCAGAGGCAGCCTGGTGAGCTCAGAGCCTCCAGCTGCAGCTGCTGTTGTTCTCCCTGTCCCAGACAATGGCCCAATGTCCCCTGCCTGGGGTGACAGGACAGGACCCCATTGTGTCCCCACTGTGGCACAGCATTTGCCCGCTCTCCTGGCTTCTCCAGGGAGATCCATTTGGGAGGACAGGGGCATCCAGCCCCTCCCAGGGCTGGGAGATGTTTGCGGGGGATAAATCATTCCCTCTCTCCAGGGAGGAGAGCCTGGCCAGTGCTCCATGCTCTCCACCCGCTCAGGGAAGGGCTGTAGGACCGTTCCTGGCACTTTGCCCCATCTCAGCCCAGCTCCATCCAAGGGACTGGAGCAGAAAGTCATTCCCAGCGCTGGCAGAGCCCCATTTCACCAGTGGCCGAGCTGTGGGAAGCTGGCTGTGGGACGGGAGTGACCTGCCCCGTTCGCTATGCCGGGATCATCCGGGGCCGCGGCAGCCCCACGGGGCCGGGAACCCCCAGGGCACCCCTTGGCCCCCAGCCCGTGGGAGCAGGGACAGCCAGTCCTGCCCCCCCAGCACCGTCCCCTCCTCCCCGGCTGGCCGGGAGCAGGGCCGGGGGAGGAGAGGGCAGCGTTGGCAGAGCCCTCCCTTGGCAGGAGCCGCCTGGCCCGAGGGTCCCAGCCTGCAGCCAGATCCGGCCAGCAGGAGCTCTCCCGCTTCCTCAGGCCACGGGCAGAGAAAGCTCGGCCGCTGCAGGTGCCCAGACTGCGGCCAGGAGCACCACCCGGGATGGGCAGCGGAGGCGGAGGCAGCAGGACGGGGACACTGGTCCTGCTTGGGCAGCAGGTCCCCCCCGTGTCACCCCTCAGGAACTCAGGCCACTGCGGTCACTACCATTTCCTTTTATTCCTTGCATTTGTACATACACGGTATAAAACCTCCTGTTCCAGCCGCCTGCTCCCAGCACTGCCCGGCCCCACCAGGACACCGCAATTCCCTGGCTCCTGCAGCTTCCAGGTGCTCCTCCCACGGGGGACAGACCCACACTTCCATCAGCATCCCCACAGCTGGCTGGGAGCATGCCTCTGACCCCCAGGCTGGTTGGAGGGTCAAGCATCTGGGGTGGATCCATCCATCCATCCATCCATCCATCCATCCATCCATCCGAGGGATGGGGAGCAAGCACCCACCACGGCACTGGGAGGCTCTTGGTCTGCAGAAAGTCCCCAAGAAACCCAGGAAGCTGGAGCTGCCCATAGTCCCGGGCCACCTCTGAGCTCCAGAGCCAAGTTCTTCCTCACGGGAAATCTTCCCTCAGTTAAAACCAAAAGAGCGTAGAGAAAGGTGAGTACAAATCAGAAAACAGTAAAAACTGTACGGCGGAAAATATATGTATATTACTAAAGGGGCTAAAACTCCAAAGGCTCGTCTCGTCGGATCCTAAATCGCTTTACATGGGCAGGGGGCAGAAGAAAGGAGCTAATATCCAAAGTCCAAGAGAAAGAACCGAAATCGAGTCTGCTTCCCCCTCCCAGGAAGTGCTGGAGCTCTCTGGGGGCTGACAGACGTCAGGAACGGCCCCGGCCCCGGGAGCAGAGCGCTGTCCTGCTGCAGCACAGAGAGGGAACGAGGCAGGAGTCGAGTCTTCCCCAGTGCCACCAGTTGGGGTGTTCAGCCCCGTGTCCAAGCAACAGCAGTGAGAACCAGACCCTCGGCTCGGCCGCCCGCCCTTATACCCGGATCTCGTCATCGTCTTCGTCGGCGAACGAGAACTCCTTGTCGGGGCGTTTCGGGGGCCCCCCGCGCTGGCCCGGTGGCCTGGGGACGGGGCTGCGCTCCTCGGGCCCCGAGGTGCAGCTGGACGCCGGGCTGCTGTCCCTGGGGCTGCGGCCACCGGCGCCGCGGGCCGGGCTCTGGCTCGGCGGGGCCGCCACGGCCACCAGCGGGGAGCCAGGCGGGGCGGGCTCCCCCTCCTCCTCCTCGCGGCTCTCCTCGGCGTCGGGGTCTTCGTCCTGCTCCCACTGATCCTTATCCATGATGCTCAGCACGTCCCCGAGCATGGAGGGCCCCAGGTCGATGTGGAAGGACATGATGGACTCGGCGTGCTTCAAGCCCGCCCCGCCCTTGGCCACCACCACGGGCAGGTCCGTGATGTCCCCGAAGTCGCGCTCGTCCAAGCCGGGGCTCAGCGGCCCCGCGGCCGCCCCGTTCGGGCGCTGCTGCTCTTCGGGGCTCATCTCCTCGGGCAGCTTCTTCACGGGGCTGGAGGAGAGGCTCTTGGGCAGCTGTCCCGCGCTCCTGTCCACGTCCTTCTCGTTGAGCTGGGGCAGGGACACGGCGTTCTTGACGAAGAGCGCCGAGTCCCGCAGCGAGCCCAGCATGTCCCGCCGGTCCCCGCGCGTCACCGACTGCGAGCGCTTGCTGCTGCGGAAGCGGCGGGACAGCAGGCTGGGCTTGGAGGCGCCCGGCTCCTCTCCCACCTCCGGCACCGGCTCCCCGGCCTTGCTGGTGAGGAAGGAGGTGTCCCCGAAGGCGTCCCCGGCGCGCCCCACGTGCATGGTGTGGCGGAAGTCCCCCAGGGGCGCGCTGATCATCTCGGCCGTCAGGTCGGCCCGCGAGCGGCGCTTGGAGTGCGCCGAGTTGGACACGAGCTGCTTGAGGATCGGCATGGTGGCGGCCAGGGGAGGCTGTGCCACGCTGGGTCCCGCGCCTGGCGCTCACAGCTGGGGCTCCACGGCCAGCACCCCACCGGCGTCACGGATGGGTCACTCCTAGGGGACAGGAGGGAGGGACATGGTCAGGCTTCGAGGATGCGGGTGGACAGCAGATTTCATTGCACCAAGCTGCAAACCCTGTGCCCACCAGCTGTTCGGTTCTCCCGGGAACTGGTTCCATGCAGGGCATCACTCCACATGGGACACGTCCTCAGACCCCCCCGAGCTGCCCACTCCCCCTGAACGAGCGGGTCCCAGACCCATCCCCGGAGCAGAGAGAACCTCAGGAGACAGACGTGGGCACAGAAATCCCTCAGGATGATCCGTGACCCTGTGCCCCACATGAATGGGCACCAAGAGAGATGCAGGGCACCACGGGCACCCTCTGTGCCCTCCTCGCGCAGCCCCAGCCCTCCCGAGCGGGGCACGGCAGCTCCAGCCCCTGCGAGCTGCACGCTGAGAAGATGCCTGGGATTTTTTTTTTTTCTTTTATTGGAAGAAAGCAGGGAGGAGCAGACGCCAGGAGGAATTGGAAACAGACGGCAGGAAGTGTGTGAGGAGGGCGTAGAGCCCCCGGGAGGCACCGCCAGCCGAGCAGGGGGACGGGGGGACCGGGATGGGGACCCCTTCATGCTCGGCAGGATGGGGACGTGGGGACACAGCTTTGCCGCTGCCCTGGAACCCCCCAGGACCCTCCGTGCTGCTGCTCGGAGCTGCGCCCATGCGTGACCATCCCCACCCTCCCCGGCCACCTCATCGTCACCGCTGTGATTCAGAGGTGACAGAAATGACGAGGGCTCCGGCTGACCAGAATGAGAACGGGCGCGTTACTCCTTCCCTCGGCCACCTCGGGGCCACCAGCTGATCTGTCCAGCCCAGCGCCCGTAGCCACGCGGGAGGGGACAAGGACAGCGACCATGTCGCCGCATCCCGTGGCGCCAGGCAGCCCCAGGTGGTCCCGGCAGAGGCTGCCGGGGAGGAAGGGCCCGTGGCCGCCCGCTTCCTCCCTCCGGGCACCGCCGGCGACACCGC
Organism: Daphoenositta chrysoptera; assembly: GCA_013397915.1. Lineage (NCBI taxonomy): Eukaryota > Metazoa > Chordata > Aves > Passeriformes > Daphoenositta > Daphoenositta chrysoptera. The sequence continues at coordinate 172,154 of VZRO01007261.1, read as the reverse complement.
GCCCCGTGACACGCACGGGAAGGGACGGACGTGTGTCCTCGGAGCGAGCCTCGGGCGGGGGCCACGTCCCCCCCGCTGCCCACCCGGCCCCAGGGTGCAGCTGGAAGCGAGCCCAGGGGTCCAGCCCCGTTCCCTCCCCACACGCACCCTGTGACACCCCGCTGTCCCCCACAGGAGCAGCAGGACCTCGGGCAGGCTGTGTGCGGGCTGGATGGACTCTGGCCCCACGCTGGGGCCAAGTCCCGTGGCCCCGCCCTGCCGTGCAGTGCCCCGCGGGGCGGCCACGCTCCCTGGGCAGGATCCCACCACCCCGGGGAGGCACAGCCCGAGCCCCCTCGGCAGGGCGGCCACCCAGGGGGATGATGGCACATGGGGGGCCGGCTGGAGGAGCCCCCTGTTCATCCCCGGCAGCTGGGGGAAGCCACCAAGGCGCCACACCCCCTTCCCTGCACCTCAAAGCAGGAGCCGGGGGAATTCCTGTCCCCCTCAGCCCATCCCAAGGCAGACCAGCAGCTCGCTGGACTCTGCTCCCTCTCCGGGATCTCCCGCACGCCCGGCCAGGCGCGTGTGCATGGCACGAACGCTTCCCCCTTCCAGCGTCTCCTTCCAGGCCAGCATTCCTCCAGCCTCTGGTTTTCCATAAAACAAACACTCCCGGCGAGCTCCCCAGCTGGGCCAGGCAACCGTGCTGCTGATTTAGGCCATCTGGGGACTGTCCCTCCCTTGTATTTAGATTTCGGGGCCAAGTTCAGCATTTGTGAGATACTTTGCAAGCCGCAGCAAAGGGGCCACCGGGAGGTTGGAGTGGGACCGGCGGGGCCAGCAGAGCTCCATCACCGTCACAGCTTCCAAAGCAGCACCGTGTCCCCCTCCCCTGAACGCTCCAGCCCACGGAGCCTCTGCACAGCAGCCAAAAGCTCCCCCCAGTCCTCGATGTTTCGCTCCCAGCTCGCCCCGAGAGGCGATGGCAGCACAGATGGACACCGCTGCCCACACAGCCCGGCCCAGGGGAGCTGGACACAGAGCCCTTTTCTCCTCCTCTCGCTCGGGGAGAGCAGATCCTGTGACATTCCCGCTGCCGGCGCTTTCACAAAGGAAACCAGGCCAGGGAGGCATCGCTGGCGCTGCCTTTCCAGCCAGGGGAAGCTGCTGGTAACCCGAGAGACTTCACAGGCACCTGGCAGCGCTGCCCATCCCGGGGCAGCGAGCCCAGAGCAGAGCCAAGCCGCAGCAGGGCTTTGGGACAAGGGGAGGGGACAGGACCTGCACATACGGGTCGAGGACAAGAGGGATAACTTGTACTGACAGCCCTGCGCTGCTTCCCACCTGCCCTCTGAGCCCCTCGGGATCACAGGCTCCGAGCAGTGAGAACCTGAGGCGCTCAGGGACACGATTGTCCCTGTAAATGAATGTCTGCTTGTAGGACAGTGCAGCCAGCACAGAACTGGGACAGCCCTGGCCAGGCCCACGTGCCCTGATGGTGCAGGCTTCCCACGAGACCCCCCCTCCATCCTCTTCATCTCATCCCGCTCAGCATCAGTCACCCGTGGGGACCAGAGGGAAAGTGGCTCAAAGAAGGAGGCCAGTGAACGAGTGCACACAGGAGAAACGCCGAGTCCAGCCACGTTCCCACACATCCTGCCCCCAGCTCTTCCCACTCACGGGCTGGGAAAGCCAAACCGGGAAAGCATCCTGGCCGGCCCAGCCGGCTCCAAACGAGCTCCCCGGCTTCGCCGTGCAGAGCCCCCCAGGCAGCACCCCGAGATCAGAGGATGCTCTCCCCGCCCTGCCGGGCGCTGGGGCAGGGGCTGTGCTGGACCGGTCGGGTCCCCCACGCTGCCCAGGGCCAGGGAGAACCCGCACACGGGCCAGGGAGGCCGCCCCGCCTGCTCAGCCCCACTTTCGGGTTCGCTGCCCCTCGGGGATCCTTTGATCCTTTGATGTTGGAGCCTGGCAGACAGCAGCTGGAGACAGGGCACGGATCACACCCTGCCACCGCCGGCCCAGGAGGGGACCCAGCCGTTGTCACACCCTCGGTCGGGCTCCCCAGCGAGTCTTCCCAGGGCCTGGGGGCAGACGGTGCTGTCAGTGCGGGCAGCCCCGGCGCCCCGGTGACCGCCTCCACCCCGGCGCGGTGACAGGTCTGGTCCTGTCCCTGGCATCGGGACGCCGCTGCAGCGCAACCGTGGGACGCACGGAGCAGCCTCTGGAAGTGGAAAAGCCGCTGCCAGCGAGCATCAGAGCCGGGGATGGAGAGATGATGGCAAACGGGGCGGGAGGAGAAGCTTGGCTCTCGCCAGGGCTCTCGGCACACGGAGCAGCACCAGGCTGGGAACTCACCGCCGGTGCCAAAAGCAGAGAAGCGCTCCCCGAGGGACTGCCAGCAGCCAGGAGGTAGCCAGAGTTCAGCAAGGAACTCTTGGCAGGACGCGCCAGAACACGCACAGGACCATAAATCCTCCAGCTCCGGGGCCACGAACCAGCCCGCGGCTCCGCAGGGCCAGGAGGGGACTTTTCCGAGGGGAAAGGTTATCTGCTCGCTGGCCCTGGCTCTGTCTCTCGCAACAGGGGCCGGCCGGGGTTCCACAGGATACCGGGGCTGAACAGACCTCCCGACCTGCGCCGGGCTCCGAATTCCTGCGGTTTCGCTGGGGTGGACGGGAAGTAAACAGGCAGACTTCCCACAGCGCGGCCGCCGCTCCCTACCTGCCGGGGGCCCGCAGCGCGCAGCCGGCCCGCTCGGGGGCCCAGGGCGGCTGCTTGCGCTCAGGACAAAACCCAGCGAACAAAGGGAGCGACCGGCACGGTCAGCACAACGCCGGGGCTGGCGCTGGGGGCCGGGGAGGGAGCCCCGCGGCCGCTCAGCCCGTGGCGTGGAGAGGGGAGGCGGCCCCGGGCATCGGGGTTCAGCCGGGGCTCGCTCTGCACCCCCAGACCCAAACACACGGAGCCTGCTCGGTGCTAAAGCTCAGCTGGAGTCGCTCCACGGTTTCCGAGGGAGCTGCGTCCAAAACAGATTTGTTTACTGCGTGCCCGGCTGGGGAGCGAGCCCTGTGCCGGGTGCAGAGATCGCACGCTGTGCCTCAGTTTCCACCCGCAGCCCATTAACGATCCCTTTAGAACAGCTCTCCTGCTCTATAGATCCCAACTCCCTTTGGAACAGCCTTCCTGATCCATAGATTCGGCGCTTGGAAACATCTATACTTCACGCTGTTGCAGCTGCTACCGCCGCCGGGGTCAAACCGGGGCGGCGTGGGACGAGTCCAGCGCCCCGCGAGCGGCCGCTGCCCACCGAGCCCCAGTTCTACGGGCACCGGAGCGGGTCTGGGAGCCAGTCCCGTGCCCAGCGCTGGCAGAGCCGGGCACTCCCTCCCTCCGGGGCGCCCGCGGCAGCGGCGTGTGCCGCCCGGGGACGGGCAGCAGGGCGGAGCGCAGGCTCGGCCAGCCGGGACCCCGAGCCCTGTCCCGGCCGCCGGGGCACGAGCGGGACGGGGATTTCGGGCGGCTCTGACTCAGCAGCCGGCGGCGCCCAGCCCCGGCCAGCCCCGGGGTGCCGCTGGACCCGCTCCAGCGCGGCGAGGATCCACCTTCCCGAGACGGGCAGCGGGCAGCCACCGCCCCGGCCGCGACCACCGCCAGCTCCGGCCACCGCCACCC
>VZRO01007261.1:150258-167804 GCA_013397915.1 Daphoenositta chrysoptera | reverse complement strand
GGGCTCCACGGCCACCCCAGAGCTCCAGCGCTGGTGCTGGTGCGGGGCTCCGCAGCCCCCGGGATGGATTCCATGGCCACCCCGGCCCCCCCGGCACTGGCGGTGAATTCCATGATCATCCCAGCCCCACTGACACGGGGCTGAAAGGGAGAGTGCTGGGCTGCACAGCCGCTCGCCAGCGGGGATTAAGACAAGACCTTTGTGGGAGAAAAGGGGCGGGAGAGCCGAGATTATCCCGAACCTGCCTAATGCAGCGTTTCTTGGCTATTCCGGAGCATCTGGCGTCTCTGCGGAGGGAGGCAGGGCGGGGTGCAGGGGGTGGCGAGTGGGGTGCTGGGATGCTCCGGTCATGCAGCTCTTGGGGTGCTGGGACACCACGCTCTGAGGTCCGGAGGTTTCTCATGTCACCGGTGCAGGGAGCTCCAGTCCCCGATCCCGGGGCCCTCTGGGTGGGCAGCACCGGGCCCTGGGATGGCTCCTCTGGCGCTGACACTTCCCCCACGGGAAGGGAAGTGGTGTAACCGCGGAGCTGGCACCCGGGCGGGCAGTGAGGCCGGCGTGGCACGGCAGAGATGCTGCGATTGGCACCCAGGGCACAGCCTCTGCCCCCAGCCCGGGTGCCCAGCACCATCCCGCTCATGCTGTGTCTCCATCCTGGGCTGTGCTGCTTCCTCCAGGGCCGTTTTCAAAGCCCGTTTTATTGGCGAATTTTGCTGTCCATACAGGGAAACTGAGGCCAGAGGCAAAGCCCCGGGCTCGCGGTTGAGCAGGGGGCCCCTGGGAGCCACTGCTGGATGCAACAGTGGTTTTTTGGGGGGTGAGGAAGAGGAGGAGAGCTTGCCCCAGCCCCCAGCGGCAGCTCGACCCACTCACGTGGAGACCAAGTGTGTGTCGGGAGGCTGGTGGGACACCGGCGCAGCGCTGCTCGCCTCACCTGACGCTGTCATGGGAGCGTGGAGACGGCTGAGACAGCGCAGTCGGGAGGGATTAGCATCACCCGGCTGGTGGGAGCCGCCGGGAAGGCTCCCGCGGGCTGGCCTGGCTCCGGCAGGGAAGAGCAGGCACCCACTCAACTCGAAAAACTGCCTGGGAGAGACGGGCCCCCTCCGCCTTCCCCGCCGCGCGGAGCCCCGCGGCTGCAGCCGCCCTGGGCAGGCGAGGTCGGGCTGCTGCCGGCTCCGGAGCACCGATCGCTCCCGCCCTTCCGCAGCCATCGCCGGCTCCTCTCGCTGCTGCTCAGCAGCTTTTGAAAGCAGAGAAGAAAAAAGAAAAGGCTTGAAAAGCACTTTGAAAGCAGGGCAGGGAGAAGAGCCCGAGTTCCCGGCAGCCCCATCCCCTCCTCCTGCTGCCAGCGCCTGCCAGCTTTGTCTGCCGACGCTGCCGAGCCAGCGGGGAGCTTTCCCTGAGCCCCGGTGCTGGGGATCACTGTCCGGACCCCGCAGGGTGCCAGAACAAAGCACTGCCCCCACAACCCCCGCCCCAAATCCCTCCAGCCCCAAGCCCAGCGCTGGCTGCTGCCAGAAACCTCCCCAGTAACCCCACAGACCCCCACCCACAGCCAGGGGGTTCGGCCCCTTCCCCACACCATCACCCGGGGGAGAGCAGTTCCCCAGAGACTCCTGGCAGGCTGCTCTGCCCGCTCCCCGCTGGCACCTCGGCACCCCGGGGTGCCCAGGTGGGCACCGGGACGAGCTGGGTGCGGGTGGGAGCCTGCCATGGGCAGGTTCTCTGTGCAGCCCCCCACCTTTCGCAGCCAGAACCCTCTCCCGGCCAGCAGTGCCAGGGAATGGGCTCCCCCAACCCGCTGCCCCCAGGAAACCATCACCTGCATGGGCTGCGGCCATCCCGGCCTCCCCCAGGACAGCTGGCTGTGCAGCCTGGAACTCGGTGAGATTTAATGTCCCTTCCAACCCAAACCACTCCCCGATTCCATGATCCCACCTGGAGCGTGGCTTCTGCAGCGCCCATGGAAAGCCCCTGCCCTGGCACAGGGACCCTCCGGGGGGGTGGGACAGGGGGCACAGACTGGGTCCGTCCTGGCCGCTGCTCTCCTCTCCTGCCACCCCCGGCACGGAGCAGTGCCCCGGGCACTGGGGCTCTGAGGATGCGCCGAGTCCCGTCTGGCCCCCAGCGTGGCAGGAGGGGCTGTCCCTGTCCCCAAGGCCCAAGGCAAGGGAAAGGTGGGGACATGACACACTTGGCTCTGTCCCAGGAGCTGGCAGGGAACCGGAGATATCTGGAGGACAGGGAGAGCCCAGGCTGCGGAGCTGCTTCCAAAATAAATAAATTAAAACAAATCACAGATTTCAGCCCAGCTTTACCAGTCACAACCCTCATTTTTGGCACATCAGCATCTCCCCATCGCACCTGGAGCAGGGAGCAGCTCCTGCTCCAACGCTGCCCCATCCACCCAGCAAGGTCTGGAGGTTCCTCATCTCCCCTGTGCCCCCCTTTGGCTCTCCCAGCCCTGGCAGCGAGCGCTGCTCTGCCCTTGGGAAAACCGCAGGCCAGGGAGCAGCGCTCGGGAGAAACGTCAAGGCCGATTTGGTCCTCGGGGACTGATCGGTGCTGACAGCTCAGCCTGCCCCGCTGCGGCAGAGCAGCCTGGAGAGCACCGGGAATGGGAATGGGCAGCCCAGACCTGCCTGGAGGGCTGGGACGGCGGGGAGGGACTTTGGGAAGAGCTGGTTCAAAGTGGAGGTGGGAGAGAGGTGGTCGTGCTCAGAGCCTTCCGCTGCGAGCCTGCTTGGTCCCATTCCATCTGTCCCATGGGGAAACTGAGGCAGCACAGGTGAGCAGGAGCTCTCACGGTGCCACTGGCGCTCAGCCCGTCCCTGCTGTGCCCAAAGCCGGCCCTGTGCCCTGCGCAGCGTCCCCGGGAGCAGAGGCCCAGCCCTCTGCCGTGCTGGGATGTGGGATCTCACCGCTTCCTCAGGCGCTGCATCCCTCAGCCGTGGGAAACCGCGGGCTCCAAGGGCTCCTCCCGCCTTCGCCACGGTCGCCGCCGCGGGGCCCCGGCGCTCCGGCCACAGCCACGCCGGCGGTGTCACCTCCCGGCACCGCGCCAGCGCCAATCCTGCCGCAGGTGTGGCTGCGCCCTCCGGCTCCTCCTGGCAGCCAGGACGAGCTGGGTCAGGGCAGGTGAGCGGGGCCTGGGCTCTGCTTTGCCCCGGAGATCCCGGCAGATCCCACAGACGGGATCCGGGACCTGCAGCCCCCTGTTCCCACCACGGGGGATTTGTCTGGGGAACTCGGTGCTCGCAGGGCTGGCACATCCCTGGTGGCAGGGACCATCCCTCACCCAGGGATCAGCCCCGACACCGGGAGCGTCTCTGGCACAGGGAATGTCCCTTGCACGGGTGGTGTCCCTTGCACAAGGAGCGTTCCTTGCACGGGGAACTCCCCTGTGCCGCTCGACTCCCCAGACCTGCTCGGCCCCGTGGCTCCGGCGGCTCCGTGTCCCGGCCCCGGCGGGAGGAAGGAAGGTCCCTCTTGCACAAGCCGGGACGCCTGGGGCTGGAGTCGGGCTGCGCATGGGGAGCAGGGTTTGTCCAGCTGGAGGCAGAATCCCCTCTGTCCCACGTCACTGTCCCCACCAGCGGGGTGCCGGGGCTCCCTGCGCTGCCCAGGAGGGGACGGGCACCCCTGGGTGCTGCGCTGCCTCGGGCACCGGCTCCGAGGAGGTCAGAGGAGTGACCCACCAGCAATGCCCGCTGCTCTGGGGACACCGCGAGCCAGCGTGGGGACAGACGGTGACTGTGGCTCAGCAGCAAGGCCACCACTGCATCCCAGTTCTCCCAGCCCAAGGGGGAGCTGCAGCACTGGGTCCCCAAATGCAGCACCCGCTCCCCTGGCAGCCCCTTGCCCACGCCAGGGTGAGGGTCCCGTGATGCGGCTTCCACGGGTTCCCAGGTGCTGTGACAGGGACTCTGCAGCCCTGGCAGCCCCTGGCGTGGAGATGGGGCTTTGCCAGCACCGTCGGCAGCTGAGCCCTCCCCACCCCCAGCCCCCGCTTTCGCTGCCGGGGGTGACGGGTGATGAAACCTGAACGCGTCACCTGGATTTTCCTGCCAGGCCTGAAGGGCAGAACAAGAGAGGGCAGATGCGAACCAGCCCGGGAGACATCCCCAGTGCCAGGGCCGCTGCTGGCAGTGCCCAGAGAGCCGGTGCAGGGGGGTGTCCTGTCCCACCACCCCATTTCCCAGCAGCTCCCGACCCCACTGCGGTGGGAACATGCAGGACCACAGCTCCCTGCACCGTTCTGGGCTCTATCCAGCCCCTCTGGCACCCTTTGCCCAGGTCCTTCCCCGGTACACAGGGACTGCCAGAACCCCAGCGGGGCAGCAGGACACACGGACACAGAGCACTGGCCCTTTCTCCAGCAGAGCACGGTGACACAGAGGGGACACGCTCATCCTCAGGCTGTTTATTGGCACCTCCCTCAGCTCAGCCCGGGCGCCGCGGCCCTGCCGGGCTGGTGCTGGCTCACCCATAGGCACTGCGGGGGCTGTGCTGTGCAGGGACCCCCAAAACAGCCACAGCCACGGAGCCCCGGGCATCAACACCCCCAAGTGCCTTCAGGCCTCTGCACAAAACCCCATTAAAAAACCCCAAACCACCAGAAATGCCAAGGGAAAGCTCCAATCACCTCATCAGAGTCCTCACCAGAGCCCCCGAGGTGCAAAATCAGGGGGGGGTTGAGCACCACGTGCACCCCGCCGGGGCTCTCCTGGGGTTTCAGTCCTGGGTTCTCCGGGGGGCTGTGCTGGGCCAGGCACAAAGGAGGGGAGGAGTGAATTGTCCCCGGGAATCCTTCTCCCAAAGGCTGGGGGGGTCCAGAGTGGGGGTTCAAGTCCAGAGGTTTAAAGATCAGCAGAGCTCCTCTCGCCCTCTGCAGTCGGGGGTCTCCGTGTCACCGCTTGTCCCCACGTCCGGGGGGAGCCACAAGCGGAGGAGCCGGGGTTTGGCACGGCAGGAGCCCCTCACGCAGCCCCCAGCACCCACTGGAGTCCGGCAGCAGGCCCGGGGCAGCCCCGGTGGGTGCCAAGGGCGATGTCGGTGCACCCCGAGCCCCCGCCCCACCGCGCCCGAGGAGTCCGCGGCACAGAAGCTTTGGCCAAGGAGGGGACCTGGGTTTGCTCCCCAGTCCCAGGGACGGCGCTTGACATCCAGCTCCGGTGCTGCCGAGAAAGCGGAAAACCCCTGGAGCCTGGGGCTGCTCCCTTTCCTCCTCCTCTTCTCCCCCTCGCTGCTTTTGCCTTTTCTCTTAATTTCTTGGGGCTTTCCTTTTGTTCTTTTTTTTTTTTTTTCCTAATTCTTTCCCCCCTCTCCTGGTTTGTTTTTGTTTGTTTTTTTTTCCTTCTGTTTAAATATCAAACGAAAGAGGAAAACCCAGCGATGGGGGCTCTGGAGCCGGGGGCCAGGCTGCTGGGTGGGCGGTACAGGGTCCCGGGCTGGCTGCTGGGGGCGTTGCCGGGGGTCTGGGGGGTGGGAGTCCTGCTGGCTTTGGGGCGGAAGAGGCTGCCCTGCTGCGTGGAGGTGCTGTTGGAGAGCGGGGTGTGGTCGGGCTCGCCCGAGTCGCTCTCGGTGTAGCTGTAGGCCTGTGCCCGGGAGATGCCCTTCTGCTGCCGCCGCCACGAGTTGTAGTAGGTGGGGTCGCTGATGTAGTGGTTGACGAAGGAATGCGCCTTCTGGTGCCCGGGGTCCACCTCGTACTCGCTGTCACTGCCCTGAAAAACAGCGTGGGGGATGTGGTGAGGTGGGGACAGCTCCCGCCAGCCCCCAAATTCAGTAGGGTCGGGCTCTGCTCCCAGCAATGGGATGAGGGAGCGGCCCCGAGCTGCGCCAGGGGAGTTCGGGACATCAGGAGGAATTTCCTCATGGAAAGGGGGACCAGGCATTGGAAAGCGCTGCCCAGCGAGGTGGTGGAGTCCCCAGGGAAGGCGTGGAGGTGGCACTCAGTGCTCTGGGCTGGGGACAAGGCGGGCATCGGGCACAGCTCGGACTCGATGATCCCAGAGGCCTTTTCCAGCCTCAACGGCTCTGTGATTTCCAGTGCTTTCCTGGTGCTTTCCCAGTGCTCTTTTGGGAATGCTGGCGAGCACATCCCGAAAGTATTTAAAGGCTGGGACGGCTGCAGCGTCACCGGGGGGTTTCTGCCTCTTGCTGAAACAAAATAAAACCTCATACAAAAGGTTCCTGAGCGCTGCGGAGGCCGCGATGCCCCCGGGCTGGCGGGGAGGGTGTTTTTGGGCTCTGCCGGTAATTGGATTCAGCTTCTCCGGCGGCGCACAAAGGGCCTATTGAGGGCGGTGGGAACTGCCCCGCGCCAGCGCCAGCTCCCGCAGCTCTTCACAGCTCCTCAAAAGCCACTCGAGCCCCGCTCGGGCCGCAGCGAGAGAAGCCGGCATCTGCCAAGGAAACAGCCGGTGCGGGCAGCGACGGGGGGGCCCCCTGGGCACGGTCCTCTCCTGCTCGGGGACAGCCCTAGGGACCCGCAGGACCTTTCCCTGGGCGTCAGCCTCTCAGGATCCATCCTGGGGGTGATGGTCCCATGGCCTCCCCGGGGCTCCACGCTCCTGCCCGGCCACAGCTGCCCGTGGCCCGGGACAAGACAAAGGTGGCATTTTGTGGAGTTGGCAGAGCCGCGGCCGTTGCCACCAGCGACCGGGCAGCGGGACAGCCCCCAGCCCCGCTGACCTCCCGTCCCCGTGCCCTGTCCCCAGCAGCCCTGGCAGCCCCCCGCAGTGTCACATCCCCAGCACACGGGCCGGGGGCTGTGCCAGCTTCACTCGGGCTCCGTGCCACGATGCCACGGGGTGCTGCTGCCTCCAAAGCGGGATGGGGCAGGAGCAGCAGCGCTGCTCCCAAACGCGCACCGGGAGCTGCCTCGTGGCGGGCAGAGGAAAGGGCTGGTGCTCAGGGAGGGCTCCCAGCACACTCCATCCCGCCCCAGGTCCCCGTCCCCGTGTGCAGCCCCGGGGGTCACCTGGGAGTCGGAGACCTCGGAGGGTTTCTCGGTCAGGCTGCTGCTCTCGGCGGGGATCAGGTCGTTGTACTTGGTCACGTCCTCGTCCGAGTAGTGCAGGCTGCCGGGGCTGGGCCGGGGTGGGGACCTCGGGGACAGGCAGGCGGGTGCTCAGCGTGCGTCCCCTTCCCTTGGGGCTGCGCCACTTGGGGACAACCCCAGCGGACCCCTGGGGACGGCTCAGGGACCACCCCTCAGCCGTGCCAGCCCCCTCATCCCACTGTCAGGGACCCCCAGCCATTCGGGGGACACTGGGCAGATCAGGGTCACCCCTCAGGATCCAAGTCCTCCCCACCCCACGATGGAGCAGGGATGGACGCAATGACCGAAAATGCTCCCGCTGCCCGGGGAGGGGGCTGTGGCTGGGGGTCCCTACCGGGTGTAGATGCCGTTCTTCCGGCAGAAGGAATTCTTGACGGAGAGGCGCCGGTTGTTGAGCTCCAGGGCGGGGAAGCTGCCCTCATCCAGGCTCACCATCTCCCCGTGGCTCAGGGCGGCCGCCTTGGAGCTGTTCCCTGCGGGATGGGATGCTCAGGCTCCCCCAGCCCCTCCCCGGGCAGCGCAGCGAGGGGGGCCTGGACCCTGCACGGGGGGCTGGGGATGGCCCCGGGGGGATTGTGCTGTTTCCAGGGTGACCTGGGGACAGCCAGGAGGTGCCAGCCGTGCCCAGCCCCCTGCCCTGCCCCAGTGCCCCCAGCTCCCACTCCGGGCTGTTTGCTTAACGAGGAGCTCTGGATTTTCCCCACAATTTGAGCCCTTGACAGAGCTAAGCAAACAGAGCTGTGTTTGGCTAATCCCAGTGACCTCTGCGAGCCCCCGGGGCTGCCCTGCCTCCGCAGCTGTCTGTGGGACAAGTCCTTTATTTCATCTTGAGCTCCCAGTTCTCTCCGGGAAGCCACAGCATCGTTATCGGGCGGCACCGGGGCTCTGCAGGGGTTGTTCCCAAGGCGGGCAGGAAGGGAGGCTCCCACCGCCCCACCCAGACCCCAAAGGCAGGAGGAGACCCCCAAGAGGCTCCCATGGGAGCAGGAGGGCCCTGTCACCACCCACCACACTCCCTCACTCACCTGAGTCCGACTTCTTGGAGTACTTCTTGCTCTGCCCGCGGATGATGAGCACGAAGACGAGGAGGAGGATGAAGATGAGCCCCACCAGGGCGATGACCACCAGGAACCACCACTCCTCGTAGAACGGGTTGCTTTTCTGGGCTGGGGCACAGCAGGGAGGATCAGAGTGGGACAGGGACGGGGGCCAACCAGTCTGGATGGGGACACCCTTCTGCAGAGCATGGGGTCACTTGGGGAGCTTTGTGAGACCCCGATCCACGGGAAAGAGCGATAACAGAGGCCTTTGGGAAGGGGGTGCTGGCAGCAGATTTGGGACTCTGCAGGAGCCAGGAGTGGGTTTCAGCAATGCCCACGAGAACAGAGCAACACCAGGACCCTTCCTCTGGCACAGGGGGACAGAACCCCCCGGGAACACACCTGACACGGAGGGGGAAGGGGTGCTGGGGGTCCCGTAGCCGTAGTCGTTGACGGCGATGACACGGAAGTCGTAGCTGACCCCCTGCTTGAGGATGTCCATGCTGAAGGTGTAGGAGGTCACCTCCTTGGGGATGTCTTTGATGAGGATGTCCCAGAGCCCCTCATCTGGAAGAGACCACGGGGCTGGGAGGGGAGGGCTGGCTCTGCAGGACACCTCAGGGCGAGGGGTGATGTCCCTCCATCCACCGGCCCTCCAGGTGCTGCCCTTTCCACCAGCCCCGCTCAGCAGCATTTTCCTCGTGGATCAGCACACGGACAACACCCCAGACACCAGGTCCTAACCCCCAACCCGGGTCAGCACTCCCTGCCTCAGTTTCCCCCTGTCCTGACCCCCCAGGTGGGGATGGAGAGCAGAGGCAGCTGCGGTACCTGAGGGCCGGGCCTCGATGACATATCTGGTGATGGGCCCTTGGCCGGGGTCCCCACTGGACCAGTGGATGGTGATGGCCGAGCCGTAGCGGGAGATGAAGGGTTCTCCCGGGGGGCCAGGGGCACCTGGGGGCCAGAGCAGAGCTGGAGGCAGGGGGTACAAACTGGCACAGGGCCGTGCCAGCCCCCAGCCCATCTCCTTCCTCGCCTCGCGTGTCCCCCGCGTGTCCCCCATACCTTCCCCTGGCCCCGTGGTGATGTTGGCCTCGACGTCCGGCCCGTAGGCGAAGGTTTTGGCCCGGATTCGGAAGCGGTACGTGACGCCCTCGGCCAGGTCCTTGACCTTCATCCACAGCGGGCTGTTCCCCTTCACATCCACCGTCACGATCTTGCTGACGCCTGCGGGGGCAGAGGCTGAGCCGGGTCCCCCCGAGCCGTCCCCGCTCCCCCCGGCCATGCCCTCACCATCCACGGGCGTGCAGGGCTCGTACACCAGCCTGTAGCCCTCGAGGACGCCGTTGGGCAGCGGCGGTGGCTCCCAGGACACGTTCACTGACGTGGTGGTCAGCTCGCTGAAGCGGATGGAGCCGGGGGCGCTGGGGGCTGCCAGGGGACAGGGTGGCAGGGCCAGCTCGGCACTCCCAGGGGGCACCCCCAGCACGAACCGGCCCCTCCCTGCCTCCACCCTAGCGCTGGCCATCAACTGGTCATCAACTCGCACCCCCCGAGCCCCATCCCCGCTGCAGCAGAGATTCCATGGGGGAATAATGAGTCTCCTTCTCTGTCTTTCCTCCCAAGACCTCCCTCCCTCTCAAGCCTCAGCTTAAACCCTCACCCCCACGTGCCCCCACCCCACAAACCCAGCCCAGGGACGTCCTGCTCAGGACTGTGGGATGAGGGGGAATCCCTGGAGCCGGACCCATGGAGACACGTCCCCACGGAGCCCGGGGACAGGGGGTGCGGGGGGAGCCGTGCCACGGGCCCCACCTGCCTGCTGTGTCCGTGCCTTCACGGGGCGGCTGCGGGGCCCGTCCCCCGCGGCGTTGAAGGCGGCCACGCTGACCCAGTAGGAGGTGTAGCCCGTCAGGTTCTTCAGCTTCACCCCGGTCTCGGGCAGGAAAAGGGTCCTGACCCGCGCGCTCTCGTTCTGCCGCTGCTCCTCCCAGAAGTGGATCTGCGGGAGGGGGCGTGGGGAGCCGGGTGAGGCACGGATCCAACCGGATCGCCTTCCCTGAGCCCTCGCTGTGCCCAAACATCCCTGGCCAGGCTCCTGAGCCCCTCTCCCAGCCTGGCTGGGGCTCCGAGTGTGCCGGAGGGAAGGGAACAGCCTCTCCTCCAGGAGAGTGGAGGGCTCAGCATCACCAGAGTGTTCTGAGATCACCTTCGAGCCGTGCCTGATTCCCGAGGGATGGGGACAAGCAGGAGGAATCACAATGGATGGGGAACAGGAGGTGTCTGGAGCATGGGGCTGGGTACTCCGGCTGCATCCTAATGCATCCCAACACATCCCGGCTGTATCCCGACACAGCCCGGCTGTATCCCGACACATCCCGGCTGCCTCCCGGTGCATCCCAGCCGCATTCCAGGGCCGACGGCGCCATCTGCTGCCCCGCCGCCGCTCGGCACCGGGATGCGACACCCGGGATCTCCTCGGGACCCCCAGCATCTTCCCAGAATCCCTCTCCCAAAGGCGTGCACAGCACCCCCAGTGCCACCCACCCTCTGATCCCCGGAATTCAGCACCTCCCCAGAGCCCGCCCTGTCCCCGAGCCCCGGCCGGGTGCCAGCTCCCAGGTGACAGGAGGTACCTTGTAGCCCTGGAGGTCGCCGTTCTGGCTCTCGACGGGGGGCGGTTCCCAGGTGACATCCAGCTGGGTGGCCGTGGCCGCCTGCACGGCCACGTTCTGGGGCGCTCCGGTGGGCACTGCGCCGAGGGAGGGGACAGGGTCACCGCACTGAGCCGGGGGTGCACTGCCCTGTCTGGGCGATGTGGGGTTCCAGGACAGCCGAGCCCCCTTCCTGCAGCCCCCCACAGAGGCACCCCCGCCAGGACTCACCCGCTTCCCCCACGAACACCTCCTGCGGGGGGCTGGGGGGCCCCTCGCCCACGGCGTTGTAGACGCTCATCCGGATCTCGTAGCGCCGGTGTTTGCTCAGGTCTGGGGGGCAAAGGGTGAGTGGGACCCTCCCCGTGATGGGGCAGCCCCGCTACCTCCAGGGGACCGGGCAGAGCCCCCCTTGTTGGGAAGAAGGGGGTGTCCCCAAGGAGCAGCTGGAGGGGACAGGCAGAGGGGTTCCAGCTCACCCCACAGCGCAGGGACACCCAGGGGTGGCAGTGGGGGTCACACAGAGGGAGGTGGGGGACGCAGGAGGTGGTGACTTACTGTCCAGCTCGTACTGGGTGAGGGACACCTCGCTGAGGTTGTGCACGGCGTAGACGGCTGGGCAGGAGAGCAGGGAGGGGTCAGCGCAGGCAGGGGCGGGCTCCCCCCTCGGAGCCCCCCACCCCAACACAGCCCCCACCCCAGGGCGGGTCAGGGCTCCCCTGCAAGGGCCCTGTCACCCGCAGGTCAGCCCAGCCGCTGTCCCCAGGGTCGGGGGGCCGTGGCACTCACGGGTGAGCTCGGCCCAGCTGGCGCCGGGGTGGCCGATGCCGCGCAGGGCGAAGCCCCGCAGGCTGTCGGACACCAGCTCCCGGTACCGCAGCCGGAAGCCCAGCAGGATCCCGTTGATCTTGTCCTCAGCCGGGGGCTGCAAGGGGAGGGAGGGAAGGCAGTCAGAGGCTGCTCTGATCCAGGGCCCCCCGGCACCCCCAGGTGCCACCCAGTACGCCTCGGTGCCACCTCCCAGGGCAGGGCAGGGCAGGGCAGAGGGGACGGTACCTGCCAGCGGATGAGCACCGACGTGGTGGTGTGGGGGGTGATGGAGAGGATGGTGGGAGCCTCCTCGGGGGCTGTGGGGGGAAGGGGGTGGTGAGGCTCCGGAGATGCCCAGGGCGTGGGGGGTGCCCTGGACACAGCGGGAATGCCCTGGGCACGGGGGCACCCGCTGTCCCCGCCCCGGGAGGTGCTGACCCGCCTGCAGGGTGGTGAGCGACTCCGACTCCTCGCTGTACTCGCTGTCCCCGATGTCGTTCGTCGCCTTCACACGGAACTTGTAGGAGGTGAAGGGTTTCAGCCTGCGGGGAGGGGAGCGGGATGGGGACGGGGCAGCCAGCGGGGCAGCCCCGAGCCGCCCTCCCTCCCACCGGGCCATCGCTTCCCAGCCTTGTACCAGCACTTCTCATGAGACGGGGAAACCGAGGCACGGGGAAAGCACCCCAAGCATCACCACCCGCCGTGTCCCCAGCCCCTCACCTGTCCACGACGAAGGCGGTGGCGTTGTGGCTGACGGGGGCGGAGTGCAGGGCCCAGTCGCCGTCGGGCAGCTCGCGGCTCTGCACGGTGTAGTAGCGCACGGGGGAGAGGCCGTCGCTGCCCGGCTCCCAGGACAGCAGCACGCTCCGGGCCCGCACCTCGTCCTGCTGCGCCAGCGGCTTCCCGGGGGGCTGCGGCCGGGCTGGGGGAGGCGAGGGGCTGGGAGCACTGCGGGGGCACCGCCAGCCCCCCGCCGCCGGCCGCTCCCCCCGTGGTTACCTCTCTTCTCGGTGGTGACCACCAGGGCTTCGGCCGCCTCGCCCCAGCCCTTGCGGGTCTGCGCGGTGACACGGAACAGGTAGGTGGCCTCGGGCTGGAGGCCGGTGGCCGTGAACTGCCGGGCGCCGGCCTCCAGCACCTCCACGGCGGCCGCGGCCACCGCCGAGGTGTTCAGGCGGTGGCTGACCTGGTAGGCTGCGGGGAGGGAGCGGAGTGGTGGGGATGGGGATGGGGAGGGGACGCCAGCCCCCGTGCCGCCCCCTCCATCCCAACCCGCGCGCGGGGGAGCTCACACCCAGCCCGGGACCAACGTCCGCGCGGGAGCTTCAACCCCGAGGGCTCCGAGATGCTCAGGGGACCCCAGGGAGCTGGTCTCTGCCTCCCCACGCCAATCCCTGCTCCCGCAGGACCTCTGCATCCCAGCGCGGCACGGCCGGGATGCTCCCCACCTACCCAGGATGACGCCGTTGGGCGCTGCCGGCGGCTGCCAGATGAGCCGCACCAAGGTGGTCCTCACCTCAGGAAAGAGGAGCCCCACGGGGGGCCCGGGCACTGCAGGGGGAGAGATTGGGGTCACTGGGGCCAGATCCTATGTCCCCTGGGAATGTCCTGGTCAGAGGGAGAGGGATCGCCCCAGAGAACAGGGATAGGATGGGATTAGGCACCCAGGGGACCCCCCAGCACACCCGGGTGCTGTCACCCACCGTCATCCAGCGTCCTCTCGAGGACAGGAGGCCGGCTGGGGACACCATCGCCGATCCTGGTGAAGGCCAGCACCCGGATCTCGTACAGGGTGTACTTGGCCAGCCCGGCGAGCTGGGCACTGCGGGAGGCGTTGCCCTCCGCCAGCCAGAACCGGGCAGGCGCCTCCGAGCCCTTCTCCTTGTACAGCACCTGCAACGCACCCGGGTGACACGGCCGGGCCGGGCTGGCACCATGGGCACCAGCTCCCGGGGGCGGCACAGAGGGGACCCACAGCCTGCGGGGTGACTCCCCCAGGGAAAGTCGAGCTTCCCCCGGGCAGGGGCTCACCTTGTAGCCCAGGATGAGCCCGTTGCAGTCGGCCTCGGGAATGTCACCCCATCGCACCATCAGGCTGCTGGAGGAGGTGGCCACTGCCGACACATTGCTGGGGCCAGAGGAGGGGACTGAAGAGGGGTGACAGAGAGTGTGAGAGGGTCAGTGGCCAGACTGGCCAGGGTGGGTGCCCAGCGCCCAGGCGGGCAGCGGTACCTGACTCCCGGGTGCGTCCCAGCACCGAGGGGCTCCAGGGCCCCGAGCCGATGGCATTGAAGGCCTGGACCTGCACCCGGTACTCCGTCCACTCCTCCAGGTCCTCGATGGTGAACTCCCTCTCCACGCGGTCGCGGATCACGTGCAGCGCCGGCTGCCCCCGCCCGTCCGCCCGCGCGTACCGGATCCTGTACCCCACCGAGTCGGGGTTCCCGTTGTACTCCTGCTCCAGGAGGGGCTGGCAGGGACAGGCACTGTCACTGCTGGTGTCCCACGGCCCCCCAGCTCCATCCCCCTGCAGCCGTGCAGGCACAGACCCCCCTGACCCACGGCTCCCCCTCACCATCCAGCGCAGCCACAGGCTGGTCTCGCTGGCCGTCCTCAGGGTGACATTGGCAGGGGCCATGTCCGGGGGCGCTTGGAGGGTCTGGATCCTCCGGGAGGGCAGGCTGGGGGGGCTGGTGCCCACGATGTTCACCTGCCGCATGCGGAAACTGAGAGAGGAGAGGGGGGGTCACAGTGGGGGCTCCAGTCCCCGGGGAGGACAACGAGGAGGGGTCACGGGGGCGACAGGAGGGCTCCGTTCCCCCAGACGTGACACCGCGGCACCGTCCTGGCACTCGCCTGTAGTAGGTGTAGGGCTTCAGGTTGGGCACCTCCATGGAGCGGGTGTCGGGCTCGTTGGCCAGCTGGTGCACGAGCCCCCACTCCTCGGCCTCGCCGTTCTGGCCCACCTGCGGGATGGCAGTGGGGTGAGCTGCGCCCCAAACACACCCTGACCCCCCTTCCCCAGCCAACCTGTACCTGTGCCTCCACCTGCCAGCGGGAGATGGAGGTTTTCCCATCGTAACCCGGGCGAAACTGGATGGTGACGGAGCGGGGGCCGATGTTGGAGATGCCCAGGTTGGTGGGGGCACCGGGGAGCTCTGTGGGGACAGGACAGGGTGGGTGGCACCGGCCACTTGCCCCCAGCCCCCTGGCACCCCAACACCACTGTGCTCACCTGGGGGGACCCCTGAGGAGATGGTGGAGGAGGAGACCTGTCCCTGTCCCTTGGAGGTCATGGCGGCCACCTCGATGGTGTAGGTGGTGAGGGCGGTGAGGCCGGTGACGCGGTACTCCAGGGTGACGTTGGGCAGGTAATGCGTCACCCGCGTGTTGGTGCGGTTGTACTCCTCCCACGAGATCCGGTACCCTGGGGAGGAAAAGGACACACGAGGGATGCTGTGGGGTGGGAATGGGACTGAAAAAGGGGGAGATGCTTTGGGGTGGGCAAGGGACCGATGACGGAGCCAGCACCTGCCAGCGCTCCCTTACCCGTCAGGATTCCGTTCTTCTCCAGCGGCTCCTGCCAGCTGACCTTCAGGGACGTGTCCAGGATGTCACTGAAGCTGAGGTGTCCCACGGGGCCAGGCACTGCCCAAAGACACCCCGGCTCAGCACCCAAGCGCGGGAGCCCTCGGCACCCACGGGACCCCCGCGAGGAGCGAGCGCGAAGGGGGCTCCCCTTGGACGGGGCTCCCCGGGGCTCGGCAGCGGGACGGAGCCGGGGGCGGGCAGGGTCCGTCCCGCGGCAGTGGGGGCCTCCCCGTACCGTCCTCGTGGGTGCGCACCAGCTGCGGGGGGCTGCGCGGGCCGTCCCCGGGCGTGGTGAAGCACAGCACCGAGGTGAAGTACTCGGCGAACTTGCGCAGCCCCGCCACGTAGCCCACGTGCACGCTGTCCTGGAAGTTGGGCCGCACCGTCACCACCGTGGCCTCCTCCTCGTGCTCCGGCTCCCAGGCGATGAGCTGCCGGAGAAAGGGCCCCAGTGAGGATTCCCGGTGCCGCGGCCTCCGTGCCGCAAACGCCGTGTCCGGCCTCCTCCTAATAACTCAGCATTGATTAGCGATCAATTACCGGTGCGGGGAGCACGCGGTGCCCGTGCCAGCGCTGTTTATGGAGCTGTGATTAACTCCATCGATAACGGCGCGGGATCCCCCTCTCCCCCATCCAGGAGGGATGGCTGGGCATTTAATTGGCATTGTGCAAGATAGCCTCTAGCAACTTAATTAAACACTAATTAGGCCCTAAAAGTACTAATCAAAAATACTAAGTGGCATTTAATAAGAATGTTAAATATCCTACTCACGCTGGTTATCTCATCCAGCGGCAATTAAATTCCCGAACTTCTTCGGAGTGGATTAAGACACAAGTTTAATGTTTTAATTCAATTTCATTAATGTAAATTTGAATTAATTGCAATTTGGAATTAATTACAGAGCATGGGAGATTCCGAGCCCATGCAAGTGTTAAATAACAGTAAATATTATTTTAACAGTCAGGAGAGATCCAATTAAAATCTGGGATTTCGGCAAGGAGGAGCCAAGACAGTTTGTGAAGGTTGACCAAGTTTTCCCCACAAGATGTTCCATTTTTGGGAATCGCCCTCACCTTGTAGCCTTGGTTGATGCCGTTGATGAACTGGGGGCTGGGGGGGTTCCAGGTGAAGCGGATGGTGGTGGAGTTGGTGGCCTCGGCCTGCACATTCCCTGGAGGCACTGTGGGCACTGCCGGGATGAAGGGACAGCTCACAGGGACAGATCCACGAGGTCCCCTCCGTCAGCTGGGTGCCAGCCCCCGGGTCATCCCTGCCCAGCACATCCCAGTCCCCCGGGGACCTCCTCACCCATCCTCCTGCCTCCCATCCCATCACCCCAACGGGTGCATCCACGTGCCCACCCTGCTGCAATCCGTGTGCCCACCAAGCCTCTGCCCACCCCGATGGTCCCTGCCCATCCCTGCCTACCTCCCTGCAGGGTCCACTCTGTCACCTTCATGCTGTAGACCCCCAGGCCGGCGCTGTTGTAGGCGGCCACCTCGATCTCGTAGTTGGTCCAGATGATGAGGTCCTCCAGGAGCAGGTTGTTGACCTCGGCGTTGGTGATGTTCTTGAACTGGTACCCCACGGGCAGCCCGGCCAGGCAGTACCTGGGGACGGGAGCCCTCAGAGCTGCAGTGTCCCCACCTGCACCAGGTTTGGGACCTTTGGGCACCCCCGCTGGCACCTACCGGATGATGTAGCCCTTGAGGACCCCGTTCTGGTGGCTCTCGGGGGGCGGCTGCCACTGGATCATGATGGACTGGTTGGTGCGGCCGCTGGCGATGACGTTCTGGGGGGGTGCAGAGGGCGGCTCCTCGGGCAGGGACACCCTGCGGGGACAGGGCAGGGTGAGCACCCAGGGCCACCAGCCCCCCGGGACCCCCGGCCGGGACTCACCTCTCCGTGTCCTTGCTGAACTGTCCCCTGCCCACGTCGTTCACGGCGCACAGGCGGAACTGGTAGGAGCGAGCGGGGACCAAGCCCCGCACTGTCACCGATGTCACCTCGGGGTCCACGCTGGCCAGCAGCACGGTCCAGGGCGCGTCTGGGGAAGAGTGGACGGCAGGGTGGGCACCTGACCTGCAGCACACTGGGGTCCCCAGCTGACGAGTCCCAGGGTCCCCAAGCTCCCCGCAGCATCCCCTGTGCCGGGGTGACGCTGGGGACTTCTCCCAGTGCCAGCGGTGCCGGGGGGTGGCAGCGGCCCCTTACTGTTCTCGGAGACCTCCACGACGTAGCGGAGCAGGGGGCTGTTGCCGTCAAAGGGCTTGGCCCAGGTGAGGTTGATGGCCCGTTTCTCCTGCGGGCTCAGGGCGGCCACGGGGCTCTCGGGGGCGTGGGGGAGCTGCCTGGACAGGGGGGTTAGGGAGGGAGGG
>VZRO01007261.1:122271-146762 GCA_013397915.1 Daphoenositta chrysoptera | reverse complement strand
TGTTGTCCCCGTTCTTGTCATTGACGGCCTGCACGTAGTAACGCCCCGCGTCCGGGGCCACCGTGGACAGGATGACCAGGGTGTTCTCCAGCGTGATGGCTCTGGGGGAGGAGAGGGTGGAGGGAGTGAGGCCAAAGGGGACATTGAGCTGGGACCCTCACTCCCCACCCAGCACCCCCACCTGCCCCAGGCACTGGCCCCAGGATGGGGGGACCAAGCCCTGCACCCCTCTCTCCAAGCAGAGCCCATGGGACAGTGCAGAGTCCCAGGATTTCTCCTTTTTTTTTTTTCATTTTTTATTTAATGGAACAATCTAATCTGCTAGAAACATAAAATGCTGTGGGGAATATATTTTTTTACCATTAAATATGAGATAAAGGAGTTTTATCTCCTCAATCCCGCTTTGCAAATCGAAAGGAGACCAGTTCAATTCCTGCATAATGGGGGTTACAAATTCAATTCCTGCAGGCTGTGGCTGCCAGGGCTCTGGCAGCACCGGGATCTGCCACAGCTCCATGGGGACACCTGGCACACGCATGTGTGCCATGCTTGGCTCTATCCCACCCTCTCCCCCGCCTTCATCCCTCTTGTTTTCATTTTTTGTTAAGAAATCCCTTCCTCTGGTGACAAACAGAGCCATTAGTCACCGAATGTGTCCCTGGGTTTTAGCATGATGCACTCGAGACGTTGCTTAAACATCCTCAGTGCAGGGACAACGGGGAATGCAGCCCCCGGGATGCTGGGGGCGCTCCAGGGAGATCCCAGGGGGATCCCGGGGGTGCTCACATGCGGCTGCTGGGGGAGATCTTCCGTCCGTCCCGGAACCAGGTGACCTGCGGCTGCGGGAAGCTGGCGATGCGGGGCGCGCGGATGACGGCCGCCTCCCCGTGGGACACGCTCTGCTGCGCCTCGCTGTCCTCGAAGCTCCCCATGTCTGCAGAAGAGGGAAGGGAACTGTCACAGAGGCTGGGGAGGGGCTGGGAATGAGCCCAGGGAGGCAGCCCCGGGTCTGGATGGGGTCTGTGGGATGGGCTCCCCAGGGGATGGTGCAGAGGGGCTGCTCCTGGTCCCCCCCCGGCTGGCCCAGTGGGGTGTGGGGTGGCTCAGATCCCACCGGCTGCTCCTGGCGATCCATCCCTCCAGCACCCGGAGCCCCATCACCCACGTGCAGGGTCAGGGACCCCGTCCGAGTGTCCCCCACCACGGACAGGCTGCAGCCACAGCAGGAAGGGCTCAGTCCCGGGGCTCGCCGGCCTCTCTTCGTGTCCCATCCCATGTCCCGGTGCCGGGAGCATCCCAGCACGACCCTGACTGCAGGGACAAGGTGCAGCACAGCTGCCTCCATCCCAGCCTGCATTCCCAGGCTGAAGGCACACAGCAGCTGTGGGAGACTGAGGGAAGCGGGGGGCACAGAGGAGGGGGGTGGGACAGGGGATTTTTATTGACTTCCTTAATTGCTGTAATTAAAAACATGTAAAGAATCCTTTTTTAACGACTTTGCCATTATCATTAGTTGTTAGCACAGCTGCCTTATTAATTTCTCATTATCCTCCTGATTTGTCACTGCTCCTCAGGAGGTGTTTAAGGGGATGGGGTTGGGCTATCCCGGAGGAAATGGGTGACAGAGAGAAGGGCAGGTCCCTTAGAGGGACAGGGCCACCATCCCAGGCCTCAGCACTCTCATTTCCTCCTTAAATCTCCGGACATCCCCGCCAGCGTAACCCCAGGGATGCTCCGATGTCCCTGCCAGCGTCACCCCAGGGACCCTCCAGGCTCGCACGCGCTGGCCACGAGCGGCACCAGCTCCAGAGCAGTGGAGAGCTGGGTGTCCCCACGCGGTCCCCACGGAGCAGGACGGTCACTTACAGGCCACCTGCACCTCGGTCTGGCGCTGCAGCAGGGCTCCCATGCGGTTGCGGACGATGCAGCGGTAGAAGCCGGCGTGGGTGCGGTCCAGCGAGGTGATCATGTACCTGAGGGAGGGGGTATCAGCAGTGAGGGGACATCCGTGCCACTGTCACAGCCCCCCGGAGAGGCTGCAGGTCCTGCCCACCCCCCGATTGACTGCACCTGTGCCAGGAGCTCCTTTCCCCGAGGAGCTGCTGCTGGAGGCGCAGGCACTACATGGCTGTGCATGGCCATGCGTGTGTGCTCAGGCTGGGGGGACACCCCAGTGTCCCTCACTGCCACACAGGGAGTCACGGCCACCCACACTGGCGCTGCTTTCACTGTGCACGAGCTGGTGACTGTCACCCTCCCGGTCCAGGGGCTGGACGCGACCCATCGCCACGAGCTGGGACCCGGGACTCGCTGTCCCGACCCCGTGCCCCAGCCCCAGCAGTGACACTGCAGCCTGCTGGTGTCACTCAGCCTGGACCTTAGAGCGGCCAAGTCCGGCACTGCTCCGATGAATCCCGGCTGAACCCCCTTATCACCCCCACGCCTGCTCTTATCAGCCGCCAGCGCCAGCAGCCGGTGAGGAGATAAAGGAAATCGCCACATCTCCACTCGGCCACCCCCCGAGCATCGCCCCGGTCCCCAAGCCGGACCCTGCTGCCACCAGACCTGCCCGGGCAGCCCCCACCCCTGGAGCTGCTGTTTCATCCCCCTCAAAACACGGGGGAGTCTCGGGGGGCCGGGCAGGCGCTGCAGCGTCGCCGTCCCCGACGGGGAGCGCTGCGAGATAAAGCAGAGAGGGAATAAATAAAGCAAACTCAGCCCTCCTTGCCCAAAATCTAATCTTGCGTTAAAACCCGCCGCGGGCTCTTTCGGCAGAGCTTTGTTTGTTCTTCTGAGAACTGAGCGTAAATTAAAGTTTCATAAGACCTGAGGAGCGCGTTCCCCGTGCCGGGAGCGCAGCGGGGCCCCACGCCCACCTCCTCGCACGGGAGAGGGGGACAGGGGACACGGGGCTCGCCCCTGGCCCGGCGGCACCGCGGAGATGGGCCGGGCACGGCGGGACTGGCACCAAACCCGCTGTGACACCCACCCGGCCGCCCACCCACGCGCCGTGCCGGGGTCACCCGTCCCCGTGGGAGGAGGGAGGGTGCCCTTTGGGAACGAGTCCTTGAGTGTCACGGCTGATATTTAAAAATGCTCCCCAGAGGCTTTAAATAAGATATTTCAATTCCACGGAGCTGTCAGGAACGGCTGCAGACGCCAGGAATAATGGCCCCGCTCTCCTTGTGGTGTCCTCGTTAATAAATCACACCGTGACTCCCGAACACACGCACGCCGACGGACGGATGGATGGATGGACACGCAGCAGCGGAGGGACACGTGTGTCCCCAAACAGATCCGTGTCCTCGCTGCCATGTCCCCTCCAGACCCTCGTTCCAGGACAGGGACGATGCAAAGCCCAAACCAGCCCCACCCCCGGGGTCACAGGGAGCACCTTCCATGCCCAGCCCTGGCAGCACCTTGTCCCCACAGGCAGGACAGCTCCGTGGGCACAGGGAGCCTCGTCCCTTGTCCCCAGCCCAGGACACTCCGGCAGATCCAGTTAAGGGGGCCGGGTCCTCACACACGGGAGCTGGAGGAGTTATTAAAGCTGCAGCACTTCCGCACACACCTCAGCAGCTGAAAATAGCCCGGAGAAAGGAAATCAATTCCCGGCGCAGCCCAGCCCGCAGTCATCAACCAAACCAGCACAGACTTTGTTCTCTCCCGCTCGCCTTCCACCGAGGCTTTTATCCAAGACTGCTCGGATTCGATTTCCTTCCCCCATAACGCCTGGCTGGAAGGGGACGGGAATTGATTTCACCCCCCATGTCACCCTCCTGTCACCCCCTGGCAGGGGATGTGCTGCAGGCAGGAGGGGTGGATGTCACCCCACAGAGCCCCCACAGTTCGTGCCACAGCCACAGCTCCATGGCCAGGAGCTCCCAGATCCACCGTTCCATGCAAGGAAGCAGCTCCTCCAGCTGGGCCCCATCCCGGTGCCCCGGCCGGGTGGCTTTGTCCATCGGCCCCCGCTCCAGCCGGGACGGAGGTGAAGCCTGGCCCAGCTCCCGGCGCAGCCCTCGCTGCTGACTCCGCTGTTCCAGGGGTTTGTTTGGCTTCTCGGTGAAGACGGAGGTTGACAGGGCACGATCCGCGGGGAAAAGCCCTTCCACAGCGAGCACTGACCCACGCTGCTCCGTCAGGAAGCGGCCGTGTCCCGCTCGGCCCCGGGGTCAGGAGGGGGACCCGGAGGCAGGAGGAGCCCCGTGCCCGGGGACCGGCGGGTTTGCAGCAGCAGCTTTGGCACCGGATCAGTCTGACAGATGGATGGCTGCATGCCGGGAATGACAACCTGTCCGTCCGTCCATCCATCCACCCCTGATGCCGTCGGCGAGGCAGGGCAGGGCACAGCAGCGTGCCCAGCTCCTCACCGTGCCATTCCGTGTTCCGCAGGATTGTTCCCATCGCTCCGGCACAGCCGTGCCCCGGCCCCGGCTGCTGCCGTGGCTCTGTTATTGTAGGGTTGCTGAGGAGCGTGGGGCTGACGCTGCCGAATTATTCTTAGATTGAGGGGGTGGAGAAGGGCCGGGAAAAGCATCAGCCAAAGGATTTGATCCATCAAATTGAAAGCCAGAAGAGCACAGAAATCTGTGAGGTTCTTCCAATGCCGCCCAGTAACAGCAACAGCTGGATCGGATTT
Source organism: Daphoenositta chrysoptera (assembly GCA_013397915.1). Lineage (NCBI taxonomy): Eukaryota > Metazoa > Chordata > Aves > Passeriformes > Daphoenositta > Daphoenositta chrysoptera. The sequence goes on along the minus strand of VZRO01007261.1, from coordinate 142,120 downwards.
GGGATGGAAGCACACTGGCACAGTCCCCTTTGATTAATATCCTGTATAACGACTAATTAATTCTGGAGGGGACGTGTGTTTGAATCGTTACTGTGGGATAATGAAATGTCAAGTGAGCATTAAAACACACTTAGCAGAGCTTTAACGACTCGAAGCATCCGAGCGCGTGTCCCGGCCCCTGCGCCGGGCCAGCGCTCGATGTGGCCGTGAGCACCCCCCTGGTGCTCCATCAGCCCCGCTTAACCGGGCTATTGGATCTCAATTAGTTCCCGACTGCAACGGGCTCCGTTTGGATCCACGTGGCCGCCGCCTCTCCGCCTGCCTGGAGTGTTTTCCCTCGGCCGTGGGAATTGGGCGGGCGCCGGCAGCCCCGTAAATCGCTGCCTCATTTGGCCCCGCCAGAACAATGAGCCATTTAATAATTAATGCCCGTGTATTAATCAGCCTCCTTCCTGCAGAGCAGGGACGGAGCGAGCCTCGATCCGTGTTGCGGCATCCGGAGGGCTCTGGTGCATTGCTAACCGCGAGCTTGGCCACCTCCCAGCTCCGGTGGCACCTCCCGCCCCGACAGTTCCCTGTCCTCTCCGCGGTGGCTCCTGAGCCCCTGCGAGATCCCAGCAAGGAGATTCCCTCCACTCGCCCCACCGCGTGCCTCCTGCCAGCCCTGACGCTGCTGCGGTTCACTGGCACCGCTGCCCTGTGCCCACGGCTCCTCATGCCAACATTCAAGAGTTCCCCCAATTCCAAACAAGGCACAGAGATAGGCAGGAGCCTTCCCAGCACAAGCATTCCCAGGAAACCCCCCCCCATGCTGCCCACGTTCCTCACTGGCACTCCTGAGGCTTTGCCACTTGTGGTGATGCCAAAGGTGACACGGACCAGGATGGAGCCACCAGAAGCAGGAACGCCCTGCTGGGCTCCCACCCAGCCCGGATGCAACCCCTCCAACGTTCTTCAGGTCCTTTTAATTAACTCATTGCATGGTAATTAGCTCCCCAAGGCAGAGGGCTGGGTTTTGCACCTGGGCTGGAAAAGAGCTGGGCCCCCCAGAGCGGGGATGAGCTCCCGGTAAGCAGCAGTACAGGCTGAGATTCCAGCAGGAATCCGGGGGTGATCCACCCTGTTTGCCCCAGGTCTGGGATTTTCAGAGGCTTCTGGCTTCATATTTTACATAATTTGGGGACAAACTCTGGGCATCAAACATTTGGAATCCCAACCAGGCCATAAATGCTCGCCAGGGTCCCGTGTGTGCAGCCAGTCATGTCCCTACATCCCCGGGGGGCCCCCCAAAACAGCCCGGTGAGGAGCGGGGCTTGAAAGAGCCCCAAATCTGCCCCAAATCTTGGCGAGCCCACTCAGAAAGGCTCCCGGAAGGAGATGCAGATGGATCAGAGGCACCACGTGCTGCAAAACCCACCCCAGGGCTGGCAGGGGGTGGCACGGAGAGGCTCAGCTGTGCCAGCCCTGCTTGGCTGGCAGGAGCTGGGGCAAAGCCAGCCGGAGTCGGAGATGGAATTACAGTTTTCCAAGCTCCAGCAAAGGGGATCTGGGCTCTTGAGAGGAGGCGGGGAATCCTTCAGTAGCTGCTGGACTCCTGCACCAGCTGTGGAGGCCATGGGGAGAGCCACGAGGGCTGATTTAGGAGCTGGAAGATGCATCCCTATGGATGGGAGTCTGTCCAGAGGTAATCTATGTGTAAGGTAATTTCCGAAGGCAGCAGGACTCGATGCAGCCCTTAATAGGACAATCTCATGTGATAAATTACCAGACCCAACTAATCTGCATGTTAAATTTCTTGTATGAGAAATAAATATCCTCAATTCACCAGAGAAGCGCTTTCCTTCCGAGGATTTCATTAAAGACATCAAGCTGCCTGATTTGCATGTTATGATTCCTCGTACGAGCAGCTCCGGAGAGCTCGCGGAGAGCCCAGCACCGGAGAGATCCTGGAGGGAAAAACAGAGCTGGCCCTGGACAGCAGGGCCAGGGCACCCGAGCGTGTGGGCACGGCTCTGCCACGCAGCTGTGCCACCTCAGTGGGCATCGGAGGGGTGTCACTGTGGGGTTCCCAGAGCGGGAGGCAGCAGGGATCCCATGGGAAAACGGCCTCCTGCACCCCCTGCCAGCGGCGGGGAATGGAGGGAGCAAGGAGAGGGGCAGGCAGGTGGTCCCCGAGCCCGTTCCATCCCCAGGGGTGTTCCTGGGGTGTCCATGCGCACACCCAGAGCCAGGCTGATCCCCGATCCCCCCTGGGTCCTCAGGGATGCTCCCAGGGGAGGATGTCTCCACACACACACACACAGACACAGAGCCAGGCTGCTGCTCAATCCCTCGGGGGTCCCTCATCCTGCTTGATCCCCTGGGATGCTCCTGAGGGAAGACAGCTCTGCGTGCGCGCGGAACCGAGCTGGGATGCTCCCATCCCCTGGGATGCTCCGGGGGATGGGTCCATGATCACGCACAGAGCCAGGCTGGTGCCCAATCTCCCACAGTCCCCAGGGATGGCTCCAGGGGAAGGATGACTCCACGAGCACACAGCCCCAGGCCTTCTGGAGTCCCTCATCACACCTGATCCCCTGGGATGCTCCTCGGGGAGGTGGGCTCCGCATGCTCACAGAGCCAAGCGACCCCGCCGTGCTCCCCAGGGATGCTCCAGGGGGATCAGCTCCACGCAGAGCCCTGCCCGGCTCGGGGCCAGGGCCCGGCCGAGCCCGTTGCCCACCTGGCCCTCGGCGAACGCCAAGAGCCGCTCCGGTGGCGGCGGAACCGCTGCGGGAAGGAAAGGGCGGTCGCCATGGAAACGCTGCCAAACTGGGAGAGCGGCTCCTTCCCTGGAAACATGGCGTGAGCTCCTCCGACCACCGGCGAGCGTGAAGTGGGGCGGCTCGAGGGGAGCGGGGGGACCGCGACCCCCTTCCCACAGCCCCCCGAAACGGGGGAGGTGCACAAGGGCCACGGCAGCCGGCGGTGCCGGAGGGATGCCCTGCTCAGGAGGGGATCTGGGGAGCAGCGGTGAGGATGACGAGGATGAAATGCTTGGAGACACAGTGCCCTGGCTGGGAACCACGAGGTGATCCCACCAAACCTGGCTGGGAACCACGAGGTGATGCCACCAAGCCCAGCCAGTCCCCCACAGCACATTGTCCTCTCCAAAGCCTCCCTCAGGGCACAGCCAGGCTCTAGGGAATGCCCTCCTGCCCCTGGGCCGGGGGACACACGGCAGCACCGAGCCGGGAGGGATGGGTGCAGCCCAGCCCCTCAGCCATGGCACCAATGCATCCAGAGCCATCCCCGACCCCGCACGGCCAAGAGCATCCCTGAGCCTCCCCGGCCATCAGCACCAGCCCTCCCGTCTCCAAGGATTACTCTGTTTCTAAACTCGTTAACTTTTAATTACAACCTTCCCACTGCCTGAGCGGGCTGGCTCCGCGCCACCGACAGCTCTATTAAAATTCAATTTCTGCCCATCATAACTAATTTTGGTCCTTTGCCTTCTCACCAGCAGCCTCCAGTGCCAGGCAAGACAGCCAAGCCCTCATCTCCACACTCCATATCCCCACGGAGCCCCGGGCAGAGCCAAGGGATGCTGGCAGGTTCCCTGGGAGCCCGACAGGGATTTGCACGGCGGCTTCTTCGCTCCATTGGCTGCGCTGGGTTTGTTTGGGTTTTCCCCACGTGTTTGTTTGTTTGGTTTCTCGCTTCCTTCCTTAATCCTTTCTGGCTGGATGCTGGGGCTCGGGGGGAGGGGAGTCACCTTGGAGCAGGGATGCAGGGATTCGGGGATGCAGGGATGCAGGGATGCGGAGCTGCTGGGCAACCCAGAGCACAGACACCAGTGCTGTCCCCTTCCCTACTGAAGGGCCAACTGAGGCACGGATCAAACCCAGGAGAAACTCAGGAAAAGATGTCAGAATCCCCATTCTGGGTTTGAAGGTGATCCCCAGACACCCCAGCCCACCCCCAGGACAGAGCAGGCCCGGGGTCAGGGTCCTGACTCGTTTCTCCTGCCTGGGAAAGCGCTGCATTCCTGACAGGAGTGAGCTGTGGGAGCTGTGGGGCTCAACAGGTCTCTGAACTTCCACACCATGGCAAGGGACAAGGGTGTCCCACAGGCCCCCAGCCCCCTCTGAGGGCATTGCAGAGCTGCAGCCGCCACGGCTGAGTGGGGCACAGTCCCCAGGGTCCCCAAGGACGGCCCGGGCTGCAGGATCCCAGCACGGCGCTCGACGTCACCCAGCCGCTCTCTGCGTTCCCGGCATCCCGGAGCAGCCCCGCGTTGCTACAGCAACACGAAGCCTTTGGATTCGATGCCTGGAAAGGGGGAACGGCTTGTCTCGACCTGAATTATTGATTAAAACAGAGAGGATGACACACACACTCAGAGGAGACGGCAAGAGGTGCCCGCCTTGATTTACAGGCCATCTCCAAGGGGCCGGAGCCACTCTGTGCCAGGATCAGTTGGCACACGGGGCTGGATCCGGGCGCTCTGTCACACCTCCCTGCCTTGCCCCTTCCCGGTCCGGCGGTTCCCAGGGAGCCACGGGCGGGCTGTGATCCGCAGCCCGGTGTTAAGGTGTTAATCCGCTTGTGCAAACACCTCCTCCCTGGTGTTGACCTGCTTAAACTCCCCGTTTGCTCTGCAAACAGAGCCGGCAGCTCCCCGGCTGCCAAGCTCTGCCTCTGTGCCGCCTCTCAGGATGGCAGCCCTGGCACCGGCACCTGCCAGGGACCGGCGTGCCGGGCAGGATTTGTCCTGGATGCTCAGGAAGACTCAGAATTCCAGAACCACGGAAGCTGGAAAAGACCTCCAAGGTCATCACATCCAAGCTGTGCCTGATCCCCACCTTGTCCCCAGCCCAGGGCACTGAGTGCCACCTCCAGTTTTCCTTGGGCACTCCAGGGATGGGGGCTCCAAACCTCCCTGAGCAGCCCATCGTGACATGACCACCCTTCCCAGACTCACCGGTATTCCAGGGAGAACTTGGTGAGCTCCCGGCTGTTGTGCAGCCACTTGAACTCGAGGGGCCAGCTGCCCTCGGCCATGCAGGTCAGCACCAGCCGGTTCCCCTCCAGGTGCACCTGGCTCCGCACCGGCTCCGTCTTGAAGTACGGGGAGACATCGTCTGTGGAGAGAGGAGGGAGAGGGATCAGGGATCCTGCCACCCCCACGGACACTCAGCACTGCTGTCCCTGCCCTCGGCAGGGGATGGAAAAAAACTACCTTTAGGGTCCCTTCCAACCCAAAGCATTCCATGAATCTGTTGGCATCACCATCACCCTGCAGCCACCTCCCCAGCCAGGCCACCCAGCCCCCTTCCCTGTCCCTTGTCCCTCCCCGAGCCATTCCAGCAGCCCATCCACAAGGGCTCAGCCCGCTGCAGGTTTATCTAAGCTGCTTCTTTGCTTTTTTCCCGGCTCCCTTTGTAGCATCTCTGAGCTTTTAACTCGGGGGGTGAAGGGGCGGAGGGGCTGCGAGCGGAGCGAGGCAGAACCACTTACTCCTCTCCTGTTTTATTTGCTAAGTAAAACTATAAATCGAACCACACAGCTCCATTTTCTGCTTAACAAATGGAAGCCCTTTTACTTCAAAGGCACATTCATATTCCCCAGCAGCTTTCAAGTGCACGTTCAATCACAGCTCTGGGTTTTTTCTTTGGGGTAGGGCTTTGCTTTCTTGTCTGCTCGAGCTGAATTCCTGCCGTGGATCCCCACACCGTGAGCGGCACCCAGGCAGTGCCCACCACCCTGGGGGTGTGACAGGAGTTTGTGGGAGCTCAGAGACACCCCCAGAGCTGCACTGGGGGTCCCCCCCCGGCCCTGGCTCCTGCACACCCACATGGGAATGCCCAGTGCATTTACACCATCCTGCCCGGCAAAGGGAGGGCGTGGCGGTGCTGGATGCCAGGCGAGTCATTAGGAAGGGAAGGAGCAGCTTGTGGCTCGTTAATTTAATCCTCCTCTCTGACCTTCAGCAGGGGCAGCCCTCACTCTTCCTGGTGTCCCTGCCTCAGGTCCGGGGTGGATCCGGACCTCGGGGCATCAGGGCACGGCAGCCCAGCATGTCCCGGGTGGCACAGGGGCAGAGTGGTGCCCAGCGGCAGCTCGGTGCCCTGGCTGTGGGGTTTGGCACCACTGCTGCGAGCCTGACCCACGGCCACGCTGCTCCCTGGCCTGAGAGCTCACGGCAGCCCTGCAGCCCTCAGGGTGCCCAGGAGTGGGGACACAGCTGCCAGGGGGCTCACGGGAACATCCCAGTGCAGGATCTGTGCCACCCGTGCACGGGGGTGGCCGCACGTGTCCCCACCACGGCGTGGCAGAGCTTGACCTGCGAGGCCGGGGCTGCGCCCACGCCACCCTGGAGACTTTGGGATTACGGCAGTGCCCAGATGGGAACGTGGCACAGCCAGATGGCAGCTCTGGGTCCAAACACCTCCTGCATGAAACCAGTAAATGAGCCATGCACCAGACTGGGTCCACTGAGGGCGATGCAGCTGCAGGGAGGATCCAAGCACGGCACAAGGGGCTGATCCCCAGGAAATGCTGATCCCCAGGGAATGCTGGTCCCATGGGCTGTGCTGCTGGGGTGCAGCCGAGCGCTCCGATGGCACAGTGGGACTGAGACCTGGCATGCCCAGGGCACCCCCCGCACCCAGCCAGCACCCAGCGTCTGGCAGGTGACTGGGAGGCACCTGGGAGGTGTCCTGGAGGCGCTTGGGAGGTGTTTGGGAAGCGTTTGGGAAGCAGGGTGCTGCTGGCGCACCTTCCCCTGGGCCCGCCCGCCGTTTGCATCCATCCTAATTTGATTTTAAGCAGCTAAGGCTCATCACGCTTTGAAGCGCCCGAGCCATCTGTTCTGCATTAAGGGGTGAAAAACGGCGCAGAGGAGGAGGAGAGGCGGCTCCTGATTCCACACGGATCGTTCCGTGGTGATCCGCCCGCGAAGGTCACGGCGGCCGCCTCTCTCCCAGCGCCTCCCGTGCCCCCAGAGAGACAAACCCACCCCAACCAGCCAGGGGACAGCAGGGATGGGGATCCTGGGGATCCCCTGTGAGGGGTGAAGGTGGCACTGAGCTCAAGGGGAATCCTCCTCATCCTCCTGGGAGCCCCGTGCCTCTCCAAGGAGCCCAACCCGGTGCCAGGGGCAGCTGGACGAGAGGAGGGATCCAGGGAGGAGAACGCGGCTCGTTAATTCCAAGGTCTCCAGAGAGGCCTTCGGGGACAAAACCAGGTGTTCCTGGTGTTCCCAGGGGATGCCCACAGCAGCTCTCGGAGGGGAGAAGAGTGGGGGGCCCCAATGCAGAGCAGCGCTGTCCCCTCATCCCCAGCCCCTTCTGCAGCCCCCCGGCCTCAGTTTCCCTCTCCAGCTGCACCAGCCGTCCCAGCTCTGCTCCCTGGGGACAGCTCCTCTCTCCCACCATCCCTGACAGGCCATGGCACCACCAAATCCAGGCTCATGCAGCTCCCGCCGCGTCACCACGGAGCCGGCACGGATGGGAGCTGCCATTCCCCCCGGCCCTGGGCCCAGGGGGAGGGTTCCCGGTGGGTGCCAGCCACGTCCCCCCCAAACGAGGGGTCATTACTGCTCATTCCTCCTCTCCCCCATCTGTTGTGACTGTTTACACTCCACTTGCTAATTAGAGGCTAATTAGTTGGTGCAGAAATTCATCACTTTCCAAACACAGGCGGCAGCGAGGGGCGTTTACGGGAACATCTGCACATCTGCCGGCGGCACGGGACGGCGCGGAGCTCCCGTGCCACCCCCTGCCACGCCGTGCCATGCCAGGCCATGCCAGCAGTGCCCCCTGTACAAAGAAAGGTGCCACCAAACCCCTGTGTCCCCATCCTGCCCTCAGCGGGCTGAGCCGAGCTGCCGGCGGTGCCGGGTGGGATTCCAAGGGCTGGCAACAGCGAAGGGGGACAGGGACAGGGACACTCGCAGCTCTCTCCCTCCCCTGCCGATGACAGTGTAATGCCAGGCCCTGGCACGGCACTAATCCTGCCTAATGGGATCACAACCTTGGCCTCTGCACTTTAGTTACATCGGGGCCGGCGGGGCATTAGGGCCGGAGCGGGCGCGGATGTAGGGCAGGGCTCCCGAAAGAGCCGTAATGGATCCTAATTCCCGGCCCTAATGGGCGAGCTGGGAACTAAGCTCCCCTCTCCCGGCTTCAAATCCCTCCTGATGGGAAGGGACGGGGAGTTTTAAGCCTGGAGGAATCCCGGAATGCCTGCCTAGGGCACGGCTCTGCCTGGCAGCTGCTGGCAGGGGGTGGTGGGGACGGAGGGTGCGGCCCCCTCCTTTCCCCTTCCCCCTCAGAGGCGAGACGGGGATGGGGGCAGGAGATCCAATTCCAAGGTCCCCCGGCCACCCCCGGAGTACCAGCGGCTCGTGGGACACCCGGGTCCCCTCCTGCCTGGCACCACCATCCAGGGGACAGCACAGTCCCCGTCTCTGCTTGTGTTCAGCACAAGGTCACCCCGCAGGGACAGGGGTGACATCCATGGCTCCCCAGCTCACCCGCCGGACGGTGCTCAGCGCAGCGCCCGTTCCTGCTGAACACCACGATGCAGCAGGATGCACCGGGAATCCCAACGGAGCCGATGCCCACCGGCACCAGGGGGATGTCCTGAACCCAGCCCACCCCCACCTGTGGGCTCCAGGTACCCAAGAGAGCCCAGCCAGCACCAGGGACCAGCACCTGCCTCAGGGAAACAGCTCCGTCCTCTTCCTCCTTCCCAACAGCCCTTCTCTGGCCGGCGCAGCCCTGGGAAGTGCCCGCTCCACTGCCCACACCCCACCTGGACCACGGAGAGGGCACAGAGCCGTGTCCCTGCTCCCCCCACATCCTTCCCGGGGCATCACCACCCACAAAGGAGGATGGCGGCCTGGAAAGGAAGATGCCAGCCCAGTAAGGAAGATGCCAACCCTCCAGGAGCAGTGGCATGGCCACCTGGCACTGCCACCGAGCAGCTCCCACCCCGGCCCCCCCCAGCACGGGGAGATGGAGCTAAATCTCTTCAGCATCAGACTCTCGCTGGCTCCGCAGCACGAAGAGATTAAAAAACAATAAAGAGAAAGCGAAACCCTCCGCTATAATTACCAGCCTTTAGCCGCCAGCGGAGGCAGGAGGGAGGGAGGCAAGGAAAAAGGGGGGAAAGAAACAGAGGAGAAGAAGAAATCCACTAAAATTTTAATAGGAACCACTGCATTTAATTTAACGACACATTTTTTCAATTACCAGAATAATTGTTTTATTCATAAAACGAGTTTCAATAAGAGGGTAATTTTCCTTTGTTTTTATTATTCATTTGTGGAACATATTCGCAGCGCGGTTCCCCGGCGCCGCCACAGCCGCGCCACATCTGGGGGGCTGGGGAAGGGAGAACGTCACCCACGCCCCCAAAAACAGCACCCATGGGGGACCAGAACGTCCCCGAGCACCCCGCTGGGGTCACAGCCTCAGCTGGGTGCGAGGAGAGGTGGCCCCAGGGGATCCACGCTGGCCAGCCAAGGGGTGATGGGGACACGGTGGCCCTGGGGACAAGTGAATCCCTGCCCAAGCAGCCACCCCTTGGCTAAGTCCCATTCCCGGCTTTTCGGATGCCAGGTGCGGTTGGGAAGCATCAATTTTTCAGTGGGTGCTGGCAAAGCCACCAGGTGGATTCAATGGCTCAGGTGTCCCCAAGGGCACGGAGCCACCGCCACGCCCCGGAACAGCCCCCGGCGCTCCCGGTGTCCCCCGGCGGGGCCCTCCCGGGATCCCCGGCGGGCGGGCGGCAGGTGCGGCGGGATTAGTGGCTCTCTCCGCCGCTGCCGGAGCCATTAGTATTCCTGAGGCACGGCTCCAGCCCCTTAATAAAAAGCAAACACGGAATTGAAATGCCGAGCGCTGCCGGCACCTGGGGAGCCGCGGAGCGCGACGGTGCTGCCGGGCGGGGACCCGGGGACCCAGGGACCAGGCACCGCCTGGGGGTGACGAGGATGAAGCCAAGAATGGGTCAGTGTGGTCTGGGAACCTTGGCTGAGCCCTGCTCGCCTTCCTCCCAACATCTGGGCAGGTGCAGAGCGACCGGAGCCACTCCCTGCAGCCTCCGAGGGGATCCCACAGCGGGGCAGGACGGCTCCATCCTCCTCATCCCATCCCCACCAAAGCCAAAATCACAGTAATGGGATCCCAGAGTGGTTTGGGTTGGGAAAGACCTTGGAACCCATCCAGTGCCACCCCTACCACGGGCAGGCACACCCTCCACTGTCCCAGGGTGCTCCAAGCCCTGTCCAGCCTGCCCGTGGACACTGCCAGGGAGCCAGGGGCGGCCACAGCTTCTCTGGGCACCCTGTGCCAGGGCCTGCCCACCCTCACAATAAAGATTTCTTCCACGAGATCCATCCCAACATTGCCCCTCGGTCCCGGTCCCAGCAGAGCCGGCCCTGGAGCAGCCACTGGGACACTCAGCTGTCCCCTGCTGTCCCCCAGGCCGGGCTGGTGCCGTGGGGCAGCCCCACTCCCCACGTGGAGCAGTGCCAAAGGCACCCGGCACAGACCCACCCTTCTCATCCCCAGGGATCAGCCTGGCTGCCCCGCACACCCCCACCCATGGCGTGTCTTTTGATGTGGGATTTTTTGCCCTTTTTACTAAGAAAAAGACTTATAATTGCAGATGTGACCATTAATCCTCCCAACTTACTTTGTTCCCTTCCTTCCCTGCTTTCCCCTCCCTCCCTTCTCCCCCCACTGAGACCAAGAGCTTTAAAACTCTCCTTCTGGCTATTAATTAAAAGCAACCTCTCCACTGCCGTGAGTGTACTTGCCATAAATTAATAGCAGCCTTCTTAATCAAATCTTATCTCCTCTCCAAGCGCCCGGCGCACGGGGCCGGGTTGGTATCCCAGCTTGCCCAGCCGTGAAATGCAATTCCCAATGCTCCAGCGGCCTCGGCAGCTCCGCTCCGTCCCCTCCTCCCCGGCGCCTGTACCTGTGCGGGCCCGGAGTCGCCACCTGGGCCGGGAGGGAGGAGAGGGCCCCGGCCACCCGGCGCGGAGGTGGCTCCCGAAGGACACGCTCCATTTCTCAGCCATTTACCGCGTTTATCCGCAGCCCCTGCGGACGGCACTCGCCTTCCTGAATTATTTAGGAGGGGTTCGGTGCTCCGAGGCAGTGAGAGCCATGGCGGGAAGTCCTCCTGCCGGAGCTGGGGGTGTGGGAAGGCAGCAGGGCCAGGGCGCAGCTTTTGGGGGGTCAATTCCTCCACCTGTGAGCTCACGGTGCTGCAGCTGCCACTGGAGAACAGCATCCCGCCAGTCCCCCAGCCTGGTTCCCCATCCCTGTCCCACCAGGTTTTCCTTCTCCCCACCGCCGCCCCCGCCCTTCCCTCTGAGCTTCCCCAATCCCAGAGTTCCCAGACAGCAGGGACAGAGCGGGACCTGGACGTGGTGCCCTGCAGCTTCTGGAGCTGCGAATTCCAGCCCTCTCCTTTGCCACGCACAGAAAACAGTGCTGGACATGATTTTCCTTCTTGGCAGAGGCGGCCCTGCCTCGCTGGGGGGCTGAGACGGGCACGGGGGGCTCGGGCTGGGTCCGCCCCACAGCACCACGGTCCGGGTCCAAAAAAGGAGCTGAGGCGGTTTCCAGCCGAGACAGAGCCTGGACAGCGCCCGTCCCTCGGCTCCAAGCACCCCGGGATCCCGGGGATAAACCCCCGTCGTGCAGCAGGGAAGCGCTGCCGGCGCTCGGGGCTGCAGGAGCATCTCACAGCGGCCACATCCCTCCAGCAGCGAAGCCCGGAGCCGTGCCAGGTGCTGTGCCCGTCCTGCCCACGACGAGGGAAGAGCTGGGAGGCTCCAAGGGCTGGCACCGAGTGCCCTCCAGCCGTCTGCCACCAGCACGTGCCCTGCGACGACCTTGCTGCCGGAACACATCCGTCCTTGCTCCGATGCCTCACTGAGCTGCCGGGCTGCTCACAGCGCTGGGAGCTGCTGCTCTGCCGTGGGGAAGGGGCGTGGGCAGCAGCAGGGGGCTGCTGGCCATGGGCACGCTGCCCCCTGGGCGCAGGTCACGGCTCCTGCCCTGCTGGAGGGACACGGCTGGAGATGGGCACCTCATCTGCATCCAACCCCCTGCCTCTCTGTGAAGCTGCTTCAGCAATTCCCTCACACGGGAAGAAGGTTTTTCGGGTCATGGGAAGCTCTGGGGATGTGGGGACACCTCCCATTAAGGGTGCAAGGACGTGTGCCCGTGACCCCAGGAGGGCTGGCGAAGGAGGGGAGGCTGAAGCTGGCATTACCACCCCAGCGAGGAGCCAGGCTGGACCTGGCAGAGCCCAGAGCTCTGGCACTGCTGCCCCGCTCCCTGAGCCTCCCTCGGAGGGGATTTGGGGTTCCCTACATGCCGTAAGCCGATTGCAGAGGTGCGGTAACTGGATTAAGGGGGAGGCTGAGGGAGATGCGGAGCTGGAGGAGCTGCTCAGCGGAGCACGGCTCCTTCCCGTGTCACACCGCAGGATTTGCAGAGCAGGAGCTTAAACTGATTTCCTTCCCTTAAGCCTTTGGAAAGGTGAAGCTGCAGGAGGGATGTGGGCTCTGCCCCCTCCTCACCCCGCAAAAAACCCTGCAGGGCCCCGGCGTGGGCTGGCAGAGGGGTCATGTCCCCACGCTGATCCCCCCAGCCACCCACGTCCTCACGCAGGCACTGGGGCACATCCCCACCTTGGTCCCCACAGCCACCCCTGCCCGTGGCACTGGGTCACACCCCACAGCCACCCCTGCCCGTGGCACAGTGAGACCTCCAGGCGACCCCGCAGCGCCTCGGGGAGCAGCACAGTGACCCCAAACCCCCGCAGGGCCCCGTCAGCACCCACCAGCCACCCGTGGCGATAATCCCCGCTGGCAGCAGGCACCGCTCGGCGCTCTCGGTGACATCCCTGCGGCTAATCCAAGCTGACCGTCCCCTGCTGTGGCCAGGGGGGGCACGGCCAGGGGGCCACGGCCTCGGCACCCCCTCCCTGGCAGCACCCAGCACTCCCCAGATCCCCCCACAGCCCTATCCCGGGGCAAAGGTGACACAGGTAGGGACCACGGCAGTCCCTGCCAGGGGTGCAGGAGCAGCCCCCCAGCGATGCCCCCCGAGCGCTGCCCCCTCCTCCCGCGGTCCCCAGCACAGCTCTGGTGTCACCTGCGGGCTGCACAGCACTTTTGCCGGTGTCACACCTCATCCATCTCTGCTGGAGATCTGCCGCGGTGCTTCCCGGGCCCGGGCTGGGGGGAGGAGAGGCCACAGCGGGGGTGATTCCTGGAGCCAGCGGCACTCGGGAAAAGCTCAGGCAGAGACCGGGAGCCCCAAGCCCAGTCAAGGTGGCCCTGGCACAGAACATGGCCAGATTTGCCCTGGCACTGCCAGCACGAGCTCCCTGCACCCAGTGGCTCTGAGTGGAGCTGGCAATGCCCACCAGGGCCATGGCATGCCCCAGGACAATGGGGGGTGGATGGATGGGTGGACGGATGGGTGGATGGATGGATGGATGGACAGCTGGATGGAGGGATGGAGGGATGGAGGGATGGAGGGATGTCCTCCTCCCTCACTACATCCCGCCAGGCCAGGCCGGTGGGACATCCCAACCACTCTGCCATCTCCCCTTCCTCCTCCCACATCTGTCTCCAGGCCCATACTTATTTATTTATTTGTTAATTAACTGCTGTTTCCATAACAAACGCTCCAGCTTCTCCCAGCCTCCAACAGCCCTGGGGCTGGATTGTTAACTAGGATTTTAATTTGTTAATTAAAAGCAGGATGGCTCCATAACAAGCTCCTCTTCCACAGCCGGGGCTCTTGGCGGGCTCGGCGGGCCATGGGGAGCCTCACCATGCCCGGGTGAAGCCTTCCAGGGATGGGGGATGTGGGGAGGGGGGAGCCCGACTCCTCCAGGACGTGGGGTGTTGGAAAAAGGCTCAGGATCTCCCTTCTCCCAGCAGCGCTGCTGGAGCTGATGCCACCTTCCCCTGCAGTCTCACCTTGGCAGTCCCTTCCCCAACACCTCAGCAGCTCCCAGCCCATGTCCCCGGCCATCAGAGGTCCCAAACCTGGTGGCAGACCCTCCTCTGCCCACTGCAGCAAGCCAGGGCTGTGCCAGAGTTATCCCCTCAGGACTCCCATGGAGCACAGCCCGGGATAGCCCTCAGCACCCACCCCTGTGGCACTGGGGACCCAGCCAGGTGCACCCCGGTGACAACGTGGGTAAGGTAAGGCTTGAAATGCTTCCAGAGCCAACGGAGAAACCTCAGTCCTGGCCGGGAAACAGGGATTTATTCAGCCCCGTGGCTGGGAACAGAGTGGGGCTGTGTGCCTGCCCATCCCGGCCGCTGGAAAAACCAACATTTCCCTCCCGGGAAACCCCAAACAGTCACACACACACGGCCCCGTTGTGCGTGCCCAGCCCCGAGCCCGAGGGGCCGACAAGCAGAGCTTTGTGCTCCGAGGCACCGGGCAGCCCCCACGGACCCCGGAGTCTGATCCCAATCCTGGCCCCAGGGCACGCAGCTCCAAACCCAAACGCGTGGAGCTGCCAGGAGCTGGAAGGGACCTGCAGCAAAGGGATGATCCTGGGGGGACAGGCGACAGGAGCCCCCCAGCGCAGGGGACATCCCCAGGGCTGCCCTGCTGCGGGTGGCACTGACAGACATTGTCCTGCTGCGCCTGTCCCCGCGAAGGGCACAGCCCCGGCCCCAGCTGGGGATGTTTAACAAGCTCCAGGCTCTGGTCAAAACTCCTTCCCCAGCAAACTCCTTCCGACGGCAGAAATCCTCCGAAGCCCGCGATTACGCAGCTCCGCCGTATCTGGGTCACTGCTGTGAGTCACGGACACCCGGAGAGTGACTCAACGCTATTAGAGGGGCCGGATCCTGCGGCTGATTTTCCCGGGAGAGGTTCCAAAACACCGTGGAAGGGAAGGATGGACGGACATCACCTCCAGACCCCCCCACCAGCCACCACCCGGACGCTCCCCGGGCACGAGAAGGGGTCAAAGTGCATCCCCCTTCCTGCACTTCAGCCCTTCCCAGCCCTTCCCGGCCGAGACCGGAGTTTCTCCACACGGGTTTGGCAGGAACAGGCTCCACACCCAGCTGCCAAGCGAGGTGGGCGTCCCAAGAGCCCCGACCCCGTCCCCAGGGGGACGTCCCGTGTCACCCACCCCACCGAGTGACACACAAGCCCGGGGCAGCCAGCACAGCTCAGGGCTGGGTTTGGCCCCACGGAACTCGCTGAGTGTATCCTCGAGGAATTCCTGGAAGGACACCACAGCCCTGCGCTGTGGCAGCTCCTGGGGTCACAGAGGCCGTAAGGGGGTGCGAAAGCAAAGCCACCACAGACCTGCCCTGCGGGAGCCACAGCAGCACCTCAGATGTCCCTCCTGCCAGGGGCACCCGTGTCCCGCCGCCCCCGGCCCCGCAGGATGCTCAGCAGACGGACAGACAAACACACAACAGCCGCTTCCCAGAGAATCCCAACGAGACGGCGTTTCCCAACCGAAAAACCGGCGGGGAAAGAAAAACAGAGGAGAGAAACCACAAGAAAAACCCCACTCAGCCCTTCCCAGGGCACTGACGCAATCGAGTCGCCAGACCCGAGGGATGGAAAATGCTCTGCCAGCTCCCACCCTGCCCGTGCCAGGCGGGATGAAGGCGCTGGTGGCCAGAGTCCCCCTCCCCACGGCACGGCCCCGAGCCAGCGGGCACCGGGCACTGGCCCATTTACTGGGGTGTTGCCCAGACATCCTTTTTCCTAAGTATTAATTAGTCATTGCATTGCTCACTTGAAACAGAAATAGCTGTAGCATGACAGCGAACATGAGTTTTCCTTGGAAAAGCACTTTTTTTTCCAAAGCTTTTCCTTCCCAGACAGCCCTGTTCGTGGGTGGGGGAAGAACTGGCAGCCTGGCATTCCCCCCCAGCCAGCCCTGAATTTCCAGGGCAGCGCAGCAAACTCTGGTCATCGCATTTATTCACACACTTGTGGCTCTCGCAGCCAGAGGGGCTTTTCCAGCCAACGCCGCGCCAGCGATTCCAGCCTGACGTGAAGCTTATGGGGAGAAGCCAAGCGAGCGAGACTCCCCCGGCGCCCCGGGGGAAGGGCTCCGGAGCTCCGTGCCCTGCTCGCCGCACGCGTCTTGCTTCCACCGCCCCGCACAGCCCCTCTGCCCACCCTGCCAGCGAGGAGAACGGAGACAAGGAGGCGATGAAGGCACCCATCACCTCCCTCCGCGCCGGGGCCGGGTGCCGAGCGCTTCCCGGTGCTCAGCCGGCGGGGCGGGCTCTCCCGACGGCGGCAGAGCTCGGCATGAAACATCCCACCCTAATGAGCTGATTTTATTAGTTTGCGAATGCATTGAGAACTCATTATCAAAATAAACATCAGTTCACTCCACCGAGCACGGCACCGCACGCCCCGGCAGCGCCGCAGCTGCGGCCGCGCGTGGCTCCCGCCCCGGGACACCCCGCGGGTCCCCCTCGTGCCCCGGCACCGACCAGGGGGGCCAGGGCAGAGGTGCCCACCCCGCCAAGCCCCTCGTGCCACGAGGGTCGCTTCTCCCTCTCACTGCGGGGCTCCAGGCTGGGCAGCCGGTGCTGGCTGGGGTGGGACAGCTCCGAGCTCCTGCCACCCCAACAGGTCCCCTGGGAGCTGCTCGGTGCTGGAAGCAGCACCGAGAAGCCCCCACGCCACGCCGGGGTCTCCAGCAGCCCCGGGAGCCTGTGCAGCACCCAGTGCTGGAGAGCAGGAGGGTCGGCAGGTCCCCCCGGGGACAGCCAGGGCAGGAGGCAGCGCCGAGCCCCTCTGGGCAGGGCTGTGGTGGACGCGGGGGCACAGCGGGCGCATTGTCCGGCTCGGCAGGACGCGCTCCCTTTGGAAGCAGCAGCTAATCCCATTTCATCCCCCTTCACGGCCATCAGCTGTTTTTCAGGCATGCAGGAGGCGGGCTGCTGATCCCAGCCCATGTCCCCCCGCCGATCCCAGCCCCCTCCGGCCAGCCAGCCCGCCATCCATCCATCTATCCATCCCTCCCTCCCTCCATCCCTCCATCCATCCATCCATCCAGGCCCCACGCTGAGCCGGGAGCCGGCAGCGTGTCCGCATCCCGTTCCGTCCCCAACCAGCCCTTCATGGACAGGAGCAGGGGATGCCAGATCCATATGGGCAGGACCCCGTCACCTCCCTCCAGGCTCTGAGCCTGACCCCTGGTAAGCCCAGGAAAGGAGGAAGAGGAGGAGGAGGGGAAGCACCGAGCATCCCAGCCTGCAGAGACCCATGGGAGCAGCCACCCGCGGCACCCAGCGCTCAGTCGCTCCCTGCAGGGGGACACGGGCTCCCGGAAGGAGCACAAATGTCCCCATAAACCCCCAGCACTGCCCAGCCCGTGCCCCAGATTCCAGTCAATGAGTTGGGATGTGCTGGAGGGTGGCCCTGCAGGATGGGGACAGAGGGACAGGTGTCTCCAGCCATCCCAGGAAGAACTCATCCCTGCAGCCAGGAACAGGGAGCATGTGTGTCCCCAGCCTCACTCTTGCCATGGGAAATGCCGCCTGGATCCAGCAATTCCCAATTAAGGGGGTCCAAACCCAGCATTTCCCTTCACCAAGCCGATGAGGAAGACCCATCACTGGGGGGTCCACACCCCACAGCCACCCCTCTGGCCCAGGGGACAGCCAGAGTCCTCCCACACCACATGTCCCCATCCCACACAAGGCACAAGGGACACCGATCCAAGCCAAGGGTAGCAGGACCCTGCAGGCACCCCAACCCCTCCCAGCTTTGTGCACCCCAATGTCCCAGAGAAGCCCCTCCGGGGCCCAGCGATCCCACAGACAAATCCCCATCCCGCTCCCTGCCCTCGCAGGACCCCGGTGCCGCCGTGCGCGGAGCCAGGAGGGCTCAAGGTTACAGCCGAGGACTCGCAGGTTGTGGGCTCACCCAGCAGTGCAGAAAGCAATTAGCTACCGGGGCTAAAATTAGCTCAGCGGCTTCTCCTGCTAATGGTCAAACTCATCAAGGCTTCCCTGCACCCGGGGCCTCAGCACGGGCAGGGAGGGAGGGATGGGAGCCGAAGGAGCAGCTCACGCGTGCCTGGGTCCCCTTCCGGCTGTACCCAGCGCCACCAGGCAGCAGGACACCAGCCGGCCCCACTGTCTCCTTGCCACCGTCCCCACCACCAGCCCTGCCCTGTGCCTCAGTTTCCCCCAGCTGCCCGGGCTGGAGGGAAGCTCCCGGCATGCTCAGGAGCTGCCACGTGTCAGGGTGGGTGGTGGGGACAATGACGGCTGGCAGGGAGGGACAGTGGCTTCAGCACAGGGGACGCCAGCATTCCCGGAATCGCCACCGTGCCATCCCATGGCCAGCCGGGATGCCCAGCTGCTGGCACGCCGCAGCAGCTGATCCCACGGCCTTCGGGGAGTCATGGAATGGGTTGGGTTGGAAGGGGCTTCAAGCTCATCTTGTCCCACCCCTGCCATGGGCAGGGACCCCTTCCACTATCCCAGGCTCCTCCAAGCCCCATCCAACCTGGCCTTGGTCCCCTTCCCCAGCCCATGGTGGTGACACTGATCCACACGGGAAGGTGACACCCCAGTCACAGTGTCCCCAGGCATGGCCCTGCTCGAGGCCGAGAGCCCCCACGCCCCAAGTCTCCATTCCTGGGGGCCCCATCAGAGCAGAGACACAAAGGGGGCCGGGGACCAGCTGCAGCCCGGGAATGTCCCCTGCCCTCGGCCCCCGTTCCCAGGGATCAGGTTTCCCAGTTCCCAGGCAACCCGAGCCCGGCATGGCTTTCCAGGCAGGCATTCCTGCACCCCCGGGGCTGGGGGCGAGGGGAGGGTGGGGAGGGGGCCGCCAAGGGGGCCACTGTCTGCCCCGGGCACGGGCAGGTGCTGCGAGTCGGGCTGGGGAGAGGGGCTGGAAGGTGAGGCAGCACTGGGAGGGGGGTGCAGGATGTACCCCCAAAGCTGGGAGTGGGACATGCACCCCAAGAGCCGGTCCCCAGACCCATGGAGGGTGCTGCGGGCAGTGCCCATGCCAGTGGCATCACCAGCGTGCCCGGGGTGTGAGGGATGCCAAGCGTGGCCAGCACAGCCGGGAGCTGCTGCCAGCGCATTCCTGCCTGCTGGAAGGGCAGAGTGATAGGAACAGGTCCTGAGGCTGGATCCACCTCCATGGATGGGGGAACCCCAAAACGGAGCAGCAGCCGTAGGCACGAGGGTGGTCCCTGGCATCACCACGTCCGAGCGATCCTGGCCCCATGTCCTACCCAGCAGCTCCATGCCACGCTCCGCTGCACCGGCAGTGCAGCCCCCAGGACACCCCGGTGCCCCCCACCCCGGGCCATCCCAGCTCCACAGGGCTGCTGGATCTGCCCAGGGCTGCTGGATGCCCTCGGGTGCTTTGGAAGCCCAAGGCCCAGTGCCATGGGGCACGGGTGGAGCACCAGAGCCACCAGCCCTGGCACACCCGCGGGCACGGCGGGGGCTCAGCTCGCCCTTCGTTAGCACAATCACACCCCCTCTGACAGCAGCATATTTCTCCCTGGCCGTTTCTCACCCAGCCACACGCCAGCCACTCGCTAACGAGCTCGGGGCAATAACGAGGGCTCAGAGGGGAGGGCACCCTCCGCTCACCCACCCACCCAGCACCCAGCGGGTTCTGCTCCCAGACGGCGCTGCCCCACGGGGCCATTTCATCCCAGGCACTGCCTGTGCTGCTGCTGCAAACACCAACACACCCCCAAACCAGTTTGTGTAGGGCCGACAGTAATGTGTGTGTGGC
The DNA here is from genome assembly GCA_013397915.1 of Daphoenositta chrysoptera. Lineage (NCBI taxonomy): Eukaryota > Metazoa > Chordata > Aves > Passeriformes > Daphoenositta > Daphoenositta chrysoptera. Next base: position 122,318 of record VZRO01007261.1, on the reverse strand, counting down.
TGGAGCTCATCCCCAGGCAGGAACCAGGCATAGGCACGGGCTGGGGA